>JAOUZG010017940.1:2217431-2228560 GCA_026289955.1 Argiope argentata | reverse complement strand
AAAATGGGCTTTCTTATTTCCATGACCAAAAATGGGCTTTCTTATTTTCATGACCAAAAATGGGCTTTCTTATTTTCATGACCAAAAATGGGCTTTCTTATTTTCATGACCAAAAATGGGCTTTTTTTTTTAGACTAAAAATCATCTATAGCAAATTTTTGGATGTCAATAAAAGCATCTAAATATTTGTATTTAAAATTAATAAAAATACAAAAATTATTAAGCAATTTAAAAGATATTGCTAGGTATGGACAATAGCATAACCTTATAAATTAGTTTTCGTAAAAATAAAAACATCTCTTAATACTTGTTTTTAACGTATCATGTCTTGTGAAAGAATAAATCATTTGCATCCAATTTTTCTTTAAAGTTATTCAAAATATATAAATATTTCAGTTATTCTTTCTTCTAATATATAATGAATCAATTTGTCTGAATATATGTTATATTTGTTAGAAGTTTCAATATATCTTATTAAACAATTAAGAAAATTTAAGTTTTAATTGAAAATTAATTATTACAATTCCTTTATGAATGGATGATCTATTCAAATAAATGCGAAAGTCAAAAAATATTTGAACTTTCTAGAAATTTAAACAAATGAATAAATTTCCTTCGAATACTGATTCTGAATTCCAGAAGCATCATAAGGTTTCAGATGAATTAAATATTCATTTTTATTTTAAATACGTTTAAAGCAGCTTCCTTTTTTTTAAAAAAAGTGATTTTATATTTAATACTAGCTGACCCGGCAAACGTTGTTTTGCCATATAAATAATTTCCTAGTAATTTCTATTGTAGACAAAAAATAGCTTACTTATTGTATGTATGTATGTTAGAATGTGTATATTGTATTTATGTAAGAATGTGGTATATGCGTGAAATAAGCATGGAGCGCTGTGAACGATGAGGGAATATAAAAATAACAAAAGGCAAACATTATTTTTAAGTTATTATAATTTATTCCTTAAAATTATATATCATTAATTAAACAAGTACGACAGTAACACTATTAAACAATATCAATCTCTTAATGCTATAGCGTGAACAATATTTTTTGTTAGTCCATCTTTAGCTAACACAAACAAACTGGATGGTTTACCCACTCGAGAGCATGCCACGTATAATTGTCCGTGTGAAAAACATGATGTTCTCAAATCTAATCCACAAACAGACATCGTTTGACCTTGGATTTGTTGATAGTCATTGCAAATGCCAATCTAATCGGAAACTGAATACGTTTGAATTGAATTGGC
This sequence comes from Argiope argentata, assembly GCA_026289955.1. Classification (NCBI taxonomy): domain Eukaryota; kingdom Metazoa; phylum Arthropoda; class Arachnida; order Araneae; family Araneidae; genus Argiope; species Argiope argentata. The sequence goes on along the minus strand of JAOUZG010017940.1, from coordinate 2,227,304 downwards.
ACATATGCAGGTATAATAGGAATCCGTGGTACGAGTATATTTTCATCTCTGAATTTGCCATTTAAAATCCTAGCTTCGATCACGTTTTTCATTAATTTTTGAATGACCAATCGCGTGCCGTCGCACAGCCGGGGCGGGTTCAAATGACGAAGCAAGATAATTGGAGATCCAACCTTTAACTGTAAATGATGCGGTGGCATGCCTGGCAAATCCAGTGAGTTCAAAAACTCTGTGGGAAAATTTACTGCTTCGCTGACGTCGCAAACTGTATCAATAGATTTATGATACCAAGTTCCCTGGCAACAACACTTGTATCTTCAGATTTAAATTGTCAACGTCTACATTTTTTGCCGCTAAAATCGCTCTTTCTGCAAGCCACTGATGATTTATGTACTGTGTGTGTACATCGGGAAATATTTGTTCAATGAGAGCGAATCAGCGATTGTGCAGAAATCGGTCGGTAATTTTACGTATCCAGTTTCGTCTATAGCAACTTTTCCATCACCGATATCTAAGAGTTGTTTTGAAAATGTTTCAGCGGATGGATCTTGAAGCATTTGAACGCGCATATTTATTTTTAGCTGTAATTTTTCAACATTACACCACAATGGAGATTTTAAGCAAGCGTCGATCTCATCAGCGTATGTTGAACGTGGAATGACTGGAAGTGTTTGTCTGAAATCACCTGAAAGGACCAACAGAGTTCCGCCAAATAGTTTGTCACTGTTTTTAATATCTTTCAATGTCCTGTTCAACGCCTCAAGTAATGTTTGTGTGCCATAGTACATTCATCCCAAATAATAATTTTACACCGTTTCAGCACAGTGGCCATGGACGATTGTTTCTTAATGTTGCATACTGCTTCAGGGTTATTCTGAATATTTAGTGGCAGCTTAAATACTGAATGAGCTGTTCTTCCTCCATCCAATAAAGTTGCTGCAATGCCCGATGATGCAACGGCCAATGCTATGCCATTATTTGATCGTATTTCAGCAAGAATTAGCGAAATAACGAATGTTTTGCCAGTTCCACCCGGTGCATCCAAAAAGAAGAACCCACCTTGTCCAGCTGAAACTGCAAGCATATAATGCGATCATAAATGGTTCTTTGTTCCTCATTTATTAGTGGGACATTGCGGGCAACAATCGCTGCCATTTCTACAGTACTGTACTGCAGTTCACGATTCATTTCAGTATTCATTAAATCAGATGCAGTTCGATTTGGCGAATTCATACCGAAATTACTAAGTGGTAAGTTTGCAATGACAATGCAAAGATCCTCAATAGCAATCAATGCTTCATTGTACATTTCGTCGCTGAATGTTATGGTTAGATCGTGGCACCGTATACGATGTTGATGCAATATATCATCAGTCATTGAATCTTTGTGATTTTCCCATAATATCTGTGCTCGGGCTGGGAAACATGTAGTTAACACTATAGCGAATAGTCGACGAATTTGTATTGCTGTACAGTTCAATGCAGCTTCAGCAAGCATGCATTCCAACTGGTTGTCGTCTTCCAGCAAGCCGAGTGCAAGGCATGCATCTTTATACGTTGGATATTGTTGCCCATTCACTTTACGTATATCTTGAAATGATAATGGGCCAGTAACATTAACCAACAACAGTCGAAGATAAAAGCACTCAGTGTGTCTTGGATTGACTGTAAATAATCGCCCCAAGGCGTTTGATTTAATTAAATTGAGACATGCAGCAACTGGTGAGCCTTGCTTGCGGGGCATCCATGTTTTTGTTTGAGTCCATGTGAAACAGCGTGGTACTTGTGAATAGAGTAATGTTCGTGCAAAGGCATCAAAATCATCCGCACGATTACACAATTCAAAAAATGCAGTGAGTGTAGTTTTAGGTGGATTTATTGCACGATCAATCGCTGTCTCGTTCGTGAAAAATACACGCTGACCGTTTTCAAGATGGATGGCTAACTGAACAACTGCTGGATCCCGTTCATGAATTGGAAAACCAAATATACGCCAAGCAGCTTCATTGGAGCTGATGTACCGACCAATTTGGTAGAGCGTAATTTCATCGTTTTTATTCACTGGAGGAGCATTCACATTAGTATTTTCCACTCTAAACACAGCCATATCACTGCTTTTATGGACATACTTGCAAATGTATTTGATGCTCTTCACAAAACTGCAGAACTCAACATTAATATGAGCATTATATGTCTTGCTCAGCAGAGGCGAATATGGCACCACCCAACGATTGTCAATATCAATGTCTGTGTTGATGATATTTTTAATAAATGATTGTCCGCCATTTTCAGGATTTCTTCGACGATATATTGGGTATCCGTCGACATTTGTGACCGTATCATTGGTAATATCTTTAGGGAAATTTTTAGTACATTTTCCATCAGCCATGCAAGGCGATGAACTATTAAGAGTACCACATGGACCATGAATCATGTTTGTTGTAACAATATCAAACAGCAGTTGGTCAGTGGAGGGATCTGGAATTTCCGCAGAAATGATACTATCGATTTCTTCAGGACGGATTTTGTCGATGAACCAAACCAAAATGTGTGCATGAGGTAATCCTCGCTTTTGCCACTCAATCGAATACATCCAGCAACGTGTGGGACCGAATACATGTGATTTAGTAATGAAACTTATTAAAGACTTCAACTTTTGTCTGAACACACGTGCTGTAATGTCATGGCGATGTATTGCATTTTGGCCAGGCAGTAGCAAAGATGTAATCTCTGGCCATTTTGGATTACATGTGAACGTGATAAATAAACATGGTCGTCCATATTCGCGCACGAAAGTCAGAGCATCCTGTATATATTCTTGCATATGACGTGGACTACCTACGTACGATGATGGTAAAATGACATGGTTACCAATTTCGGCGACGTCGGCGTTGTTGTTGATAGCGTCTCGCAAATAAATGTACTCTTCCGCGCGCAGCTTTTGTTGATTATATCTTAAGTATCGTAGTCGTTCGCTCTCAATCTTCGTGTACATGTCGACCATGAATTGTTGACAAAGCTCATGACATCGTAAAATGACGTTGTCCAGGCCACGTCTAATCTTTAATCGGTACGCATAATAATCCTTTGAGCTAACGTTATTGTTTGTTTCAGCTCCTGTAATATTTGTTCATAAAAATTAATTTAAATTTATTACGTTCAATAATTTAATTGTTTTGTTAAATGATTAATCAGCAAATTAATAATCAATGAAGTACCTGATACGGGATCTCGTTGTTTTATGTTTATGCAATATCCGTCTTGTCCCTTCCAGAATATTAGCGGATACTGGAGAGCGTCATATGAACGATGTGTGTCAGCAATGAACTGAAGATTATTATTTCTTCTACGAATCACAATTTCTCGTGCAGCTGTACAATCGCCAACCATGATTCCAGCAACATCATCAACAACGGGTGCATTGAATCTACGAAAATGCTCTCCAGCTGGTGTTTTATCAGGATTAATGACGATAGCGTGATTATCGCTTGTAATTGGTGCATATGTGGTTTGAATATTTTCAACAACTCGTTGTGCTCGTTCAAAAGAGCATCTAGCTCGCTGACGATGCGCCTGGCATAAAGTGAATCAAGGTTATTATAATCACGACGTGCATTCACGCGATTGGCAAGTGCGCTTCCGGAATCCTCGCCGCCCATAAAGTAGATTTGTAAGAATTTATGTGGTTTGTTTGGCATTGGCAGCAGTGAGCCCATTTCATGATAAACTTGGCCTCTGATTTTGAATGTAGAATTGAATTGTTGACCATTTGCATTAGTATTTCGAACTATTTCTGTTGCTCCAAACGATGTCATTTGAAAGCATGAATTGAAACTTCGAATTGACTTCAGGAACACGTTAAAATCTGGATCCGTGCCGATAAGTAAGCCGTTCAATGGTTCAGGTGGTGTTTCAATTTCAGGTAGTTGCACTTTTCCTGACGCGCAACACATCCCAGCTGGCTCATTTTTGAATTTCAGAGCATGACAATGCGGACATTCCTTGTCCATAGCACCAATTACCACTTTTGAATGATCATAATATTCAATATCGGGCTCATACTGGAATGCTAGACGCAGGAATGAATCAGATATAAATGCTCGATGTACATGTTGTCGTTGTTGGTCATTTGTTCTTCGTCTATTGACTGTGAAGCGGCGTGATTGTCGTTGTTCTAATCTTCTGACTTCATTGCGTTCAGCTCGTGTATCTTCTGGCTCTTCTTGATGCAATTGCGCCATTCTGACACGTGCATCAGTATTTTGTTGCTGGATTTGTTCTTCTGTTCTTTCGGATCTGCTATTTCGCAAGTTTCGAGCTTTACTTGTACTGCGGCTCAAATCAGCCCCTTTGCGTTTTCTTGGCATTGCTCACTTTACAAAACATACATAAATAGAATTAATGAAATTATTTAATGTTGAAAAATGTTAAAAGTATAATTAGGGCCAGGATTTTTGCCGCAGTTTTGAAATGATTAGTTTTAATTTATGAAATTATAAACAAAAATATATGTTTTATTGAAAAAATTTTCAAACAAAAGTAAAAAATTAAATTTTATGAAAACATTGTCTCTTATAATTTTTTCATACAACCAATATTTCCATTGACATTTCAAAATAAAGATTCATAATCATTTTCGATATAAATAAAAAAAAGTATACTTACAACACAAAATCCGTTGTTATTGGAAGCTCGTGTCACGTGTTGAGTACTTTTGAGGTTATAAAATCACTTGATTAACTAATCGTGCAAAATACACTCAAAATTGATAATTTAATTATTATTGATAAAATAGGAATGATTAAAAGTTAATATGAGAGTTACACAGAGATAGCAAAATAATAATTGTCAACGTTACTACTACACTTGATGCATATACAATAATGATGGCCGACAACTGTGTAGGGAGTGAGAAAGAAAGGAGAGCGGCTTCGTTCTCATCCCTACTCCGTGCTGTTTACTGGGTCAGAAGTGACACCTGTAGGCATCTGGCGGGGATAACTAATTAAATGACGATTGATCAGTTTTCGACCGGAGAGGAAAAATAATTAAATTACTAAAATGGCTAATAAAAAATAAGGGTTGATCGTAGAAGGGTGAAAATTGAGGATTTTATGTATTTTTGTATGTTGTATCATAAAAAAATAGATATTAAAAATTTTGTCTAAAAAATAAAAAAAAATTTAGGGTTGTACTACCCCTAACATTTAGGGGGATGAAAAATAGATGTTGGCCGATTCTCATAGATACCGGATAAGCACAAAAAATTTCATCAAAATAGGTCAAGCCGTTTCGGAGGAGTATGGCAACGAAAATTGTGACACGAGAATTTTATATATTAGATTTCCATTTTAATAGAATGTAGTTAAATATTTTAAATTATTTTATCTGCCTCTGAATTCCTATTCAAAATGTTTAGTTAAATTTAAAAATGTTCTTTAAAAATTATTCATTGTGCAAATTGCTTGTTTCCAAGAATTTATAAAAATAGTTTGATGCAGCTGATATTCAGATTTAAAGTAGCAGACGATAAAATTCTACACATCATATTTTGTATTGAAGCTTGTTTTACATTGAAAGTAACATATAATTAATATGTTTATTTGCTTGCAACTTAGCATCCGACCAAATATTAATTTTAAATATATTTTTTTCCAATCAATTTCAAATATATCAATTTAGAAGAAGACAACTTGGATATAAACCTTCGATATTCTAAATAACAAAATTTTTGCCAAACATTAAAAAGCCTAGAGGCGATGTTTCTGGTAAATGTTCGCTTCAAAATACTTTCAAAATGTAAATATTGAGCATGAACCTAGAACTTTTATTAAATTTCTAATACGAATATGTGTTTCGATGCCTTTCTGCAGATAGATTGGAAAATAAATTTGACATGGAAAACTAAAGTTGTCACATCATCATAAAGCATATTTTATTGATTGAAACCATTGCTCTTACATGTATGCAAATAGATTCACATATTTGGTTCAGAATTAAAACGTTCTATATTGAAATCTGTATTTTCTATTGAGTTAGGAATTCTATAAATTAAAATTTATATTTTATAAGCTAAAACCAAGTATCAAATTAGTTTTGTATTACCGTAATTACCTATCTCTTTATGTTTTATAGTTAACAAAATCTTTTATACTCGAACGGCTAGTCAGACAGACAGAATTTTTTTAAATAGATTTCTTTCAAAATTTGACAGAAATAAGTTTGGTCTTTAAGTTCCTACTGTACATTTCATTAGTCTAAGATCAAATCGGTATTTTTTTTTAAAAAATTATTCTGAAATGCCAAAAATGATTTTATGTGACTTTGTTTAAAGTCTAAAAACTTGAAAAATCAAAATGTGTTCAATTTCTTTTAATTATTACACTATTTCGAGATAGGAGCATAAACAAGTAATACAGAAAAAAACATGTTTTTTAAAACGATTCCTACTTCAATATTTAGCAAAAATTTAATTTTAATTACTTTTTATTATATAATTACAGTTATGGTCGTTGTCTTGTGTTCCGCTTTACAACAAAAGAAGGGATACAATAGCTTTTGGCAGAAAGCTGATTTCTAGCTCGCATACGTCACAAATCCTTTTTACGGGGGGATTTCATTCATGCATTTCATTCATTCATTCATCCATAGATCGTAATTTAGATCTGAAACGGAGAACGATCATCTCCGATGCAGTGTACCTCTCAGTGGTATAACTCTCCACATGGAGAACTTTGTGATCACGAGAGATTAACCCCGCACGGAAAGTCCTCGGCTGACAGGTTCGAACTCGCAGCACAAGGGCTGCGAATCCAACGCCCTACCAACCAAGTTATCCCTGACTAACGATTGTAATTACTATAAATAATTTATCAAAAAATTATCCTAGAATTGAATTTTCAACGGCAATTGAGGTTTCAAAGCCAATTGTGATAATGCAAAAAGTTTGATTTTTCTACTGCAGTTGGGGAAAGCAATACATATTTGAAATTTCATATTGTATTATATATATATATACCAGCTTTTACCCGCGACTTCATAAGTGTGGACAATTTGATATGTATATGCGAGAACTGACAATCTAAACACAATGTAAAATGTTATCACACCGTATGCATGAGTACATTTGCTACGACAATTTGAGCAACGCAAAGCACGAATTTTAAACGCCAGTTGGGGTAACTCAATACAGATTAGAAATTTTTAATTTTCTTTAATCTGTATTTTAGTTCGAAAGTACTTCAAAATGAGTCGGAAAAATCGATTTATTAACAATGTTTGATTTTAAAGGCATCAAACAACAAATCGTTTAAAATAATCGACCGAGAACATGTTAAGCCTAACCTCATTATTGTGCGAAAAAACAAACTGAATTCGGTATTTATTTGGCGGAGAGGAAAATGAATATTTTTGGCGAGGAAGTTAGTTTTTAATTAATAAATTAACGAATTAATATTTTAAAAAAACTGTATTAACATCAAATGTCATCCATAACAAATTTTAAAAAATGTGTTTGAACTTGATTGGATGATTAAAAAGTATTTTATTAACGATTGAAAATGTTAACAAGATATATATGAGAGAGAGAGAGAAAGAATGTGAGATAATAGTAAGGATTGAATAGTATTTTGATTTTTTTTTATTGGGAGAATAAAACTTTAATGGAATTACGGTGATCGAAAAAGTTAGTTTTTAATTAATAAAAAATTAATGAAATAATATTTGAAAAAAACTGTATTAACATCGATGTGTCATCCACTACAAGTTTAAATAAATGTATTAGAACTTGAGTGGATGAATAAAAAGTATTTCATTAGCGATTGAAAATTTGAACAAGATGTATATATAGGGAGAGTGTAAGCTAATAGTAGGAATTGAATAATATTTTGATTTTTTTTATGGGGAAAATAGAACTTTAATGGAATTACGGTGATCGAGGAAGTTAATTTTTAATTAATTAATAAAAAATTAATGAGTTAATATTTGAAAAAAACTGTATTAGCATGAAATGTCATCTACTACAAGTTTTAAAAAATTTACTTGAACTTGATTGGATAAATAAAAAGTATTTTATTAACGATTGAAAATTTCAACAAAATATATAGAGAGAGTGTGAGCTAATAGTAGGAATTGAAAAAAAAAACAGTAGCAAATCGTACTTATAATTCTTTTTAGCCAAACTTCATCTGTAAAATAAATGATTAATTGCAATAGAAAATGGCAGCAAAAAAAAATGAATGATTCATCGCATTCTGACTTTTCAAATTGAGATGAATGACACATACTCTCTCGCATCCGGTCTTTGATCCTTTCTGGTCAGTGACACTTCTTGTTAACCATTCATCTAGAAATATTTTTTTCACATCATTCTTTTAAAGAACCTTAGAATCTGACTTAAGACTATGCTTTTCGAAGTGGAATACAAGACAAACGTCTTTATGGTACTGGTGCTCCATAGAACCCCGTCGGGTACGTGACATTGCATGGGATTCAGGTCTGAATCTCCTTCCCTAGCCAGGTGGGTCGGCTTTTATCACAATAATTGATGCGGCAAAATGGCCTGCAAACACTGAGTCCTCTGGTCGGAAAATATTTAACTTCTGGAAGATCTAAATCTGAAAGATGCAGGGACGTGGTTTCCATTGAGATCTTAAGCTTAGCTTCGGAATACGATCGCATTCTTTTCAGCTGTTCTTTTTTATATATATATATGAAAGAAAATAGAGGAGAGTTCTAGAAATTTCCAGTGATATGCTTTTGTTCGACACTGAAAAGAGATTAATGAGGTCAAGTCGGAAGCCTTTTCTACAAATCCGAGTTTTTCTTCTGTTGAGACTAAAATCTAATCATAGACTTATAACGAATCCTTTATTAATAAGTATACTCATTATAAGTATTTTCAGTCGGTATAAACTTCTATATATCATTCCAGTTTTAGCTAACTATTAGATGACTTTTTTAAATTTTGGCATTTAAAATCGCTTGATACAAAGAGGCATCTTAATTAAAACAAGTATTACATATAAAAAAATAAGTCAATACCTATTTTGGTTTACAAATAAATTTTCTTTTAGTTATTTTTTATAGAATAAATACATTTAATATAAATTTATCAAAAAATTAATTATTTTTGCTAGAATTGCACTTACGTTCTTCACCTTCACGTGAAAAGTGCCGAAATTCTCGCATTTTTACCGATCGAACTACTGCCTGCTGATAAGTTTAATTGCAAACTCTAAAACTCTATTTAAAGCATTAAAAATTAAATTTACTTAATAAATTAATAATTGAAAAAACTGTATTAACGTCAAGTGTCATCCACTACAAGTTTAAAAAAGATTAAAATAAAATCTGCTATGCTTATTTCAATGCATAATGTCAAAATATCATTTCTTGAACAACCAAACACCACGTGCTCGAGCAAGTTAAATTATATTTTTATTCATTTTAATCGTTTCATTGAATGAGTCACTTTAGTATTGCAAACGATCCAAAAAACTATGTTAGTTACGCAGTTATTGTTTAAAAAAAATATCGCATTTTCCTATTTCATTTCGTATAATCACGTGCTCAAAATGACATTTTTCTAGGTTTTGTTTGCTGTATTAATTAACTTATATTTTTAACCAGAGCTTTTGTAAATGCAATGGCAGCGCGTTATTAAAATCTGTTTTCTTTAGATGCTCGTGAAGATAATAAAATTAAAATTTTTCACCTACGTTTTTTTTCCCGCCTACGGATTTTTGTTAACACCACAAGCCTCATTCCCAAAATAACGCCATGTTCTGACATGATAAAAAATGTACTTGAACTTGATTGGATGAATAAAAAGCATTTTATTAACGATTGAAAATTTGAACTATATATATATATA
>JAOUZG010017940.1:2201417-2217331 GCA_026289955.1 Argiope argentata | reverse complement strand
ATATAGGAAGATTGTGAACTAATAGTATAAATTGAAAAAAAGCGGGATGAAGAATTTGCTTAATTTCCGATAACAGGTTGGACCAATGAGAAAGTTAATAGTTCTAATTTTAGATATTGTAATTAAATTGTGCAAACGTCATGTAGCTTTAATATTATTACTTATAAATATAGAAATAAGATTAAGCTACATGAGTTTTGATATGCAAAAAATATAAATAGATAAATAGAAACGCTTATGTATTTACGATTGTAAGCAATAAAAGTGCTACTAACATTTGGGTCATTTTTTCATCTTACATAAATAGCTGTCAAGACCTTTTCGATTTAATGATGTATGTATAAAATCTTATATAAGTGTCTTAAACAGTTTTACATTATAAAGCAAATTTTATTTCTAATATCCAGTTTTAAATTACGTTTATAAAACAATTACAGCAGTTGTGAGTTTGGTGTGGCAGCTCGCGTAGTGTGGATAGATGGATATTTAAAAAAAAAACTTATTATTATTTTTAAAATATATATTCAAATAGTATATGTATATTATTAGCTGATATTTTTATATAAATCTTAGACCTATTTAAGAGTAGATACATCTCCTTTTTTGATCGCTGAAAAGAATCCACCATATTATTAGTGACGCCAAATATAAAATGTTAAATAAAACAAAAAAAAAAAATTAAAGGTAGTCTGCATGAAGGTTGGATAGACTTCCCCGGGCTACTAATTTTTTCAAAATGTTGCGATTCACTCAGGGACACAGGCGTATTAAGCTAAGAAAATCTACAATATTTATTACAATAATAAATACGGAATATGTATTTACCTACATAACTACAAACATTATGTTGTTGTTGCTTATGGCACTTGCCTATGGACAAGCCTACCGCTGATACAGCAGCAGATTTAAGCCGAAAGGAGCGTCTCTTGTTTTTTGAAGTAGCACCAACATTGGACCAAGAGTACGACTTAGCTACACACTCACAACTTTTGCTCGCACAGCTCCGTTTTACAGAGGGCACAGTCACACATCTCACAGATAGCACACAGAATAACAACCATGCCCGAACCCGGGACTCGAACCCGAGACTTCCAGAACACGAGGAAGACGCTCTTCCCTATATGCCAAGTATTATAATAGCAATATACAAGTATAATAGCCCCGAATATATTAATGTAAAATGATTCGTTTAATATCAAACAAATCAAAATACATTAAAAAATAAATCAAAATATTCAAAATAAATAGCAACTCATTGGCAATTTGGCAATCAAGTTGGACAGTATAATATGCAAGTACCTATGTATTTTTTTCCGAGGTTTGAAAAAGAATATAAATGCTACACAATATGCTTGAAAATAATATTTGGCCGGGATAGCCTGGTTGGTAGAGCGTTTGACTCGTATTCTTAGGTTGCGAGTTCGAACCCCGCTGGCTGAAGATTATTCGCGCGTATGGTGGCTGGTATGCGTTAAATTTGTCGTAATCACAAAGTCCAACATGTCGAGAGTAATACCACTGGCAGCGGTAGTGGATCAGAGGTGATTCTCTGTTCCAGATCTAAATTACGATCTGTGGATGGATGAATGAAATGTAAGAATCAAGTCCGCCCCTTAAAAAGGGTTTGGGACATGTGTGAGTTAGGAGTCAGACTTCTGTCCACAGGTGCCCAGGGGTCCATATCCTCAAATTACTACAACCCCCCTTCTGTTGTAAAGTGGAACATGACGACGACGACGACAACAACAGCAACAACAATACTACACGTATAAGTATTATTCCTTGTGATAAAAATGGGTACTTACGCATTAATTATACCGTCCAACTTTATCGCCAAATTTGATGTCGTCGCCAATGAGTTGCTAAACAATCAATTATGGCATTCCGGCGATGGTGTAATTCGTTGATCTTTATTGCCAAATCAAAATCCGTCGCCAATAAGTATTAAACCATTGGTGAAGAGTATGATACGCAAGTACGTTATGATACGTCACACGACGGTATAATACGTTGAATTAGTTTATAAATATATAATTCGCGCTCATCATTTGAATACTACTAGTGCCTTTCTCAGCGGTGAGCTGCGAACCAACCAGACTTTTCCATTTCCTTTTTAATCTTCGTCCCCCCCCAGCTCCTCCGTTCAGGGATAGGTGTTTTCCCCACCATTCTCAAAAACCTCCCCACCCTAGTTTTTTTTATTTATTCTTCTAAATTGCAAATGAAAAGAAAAAAAACATCGCATCGCTTTTTACTGCCGTAATACTAAGAAAGAGGGCTACATTTGGCGATTTATCTATATAAATAGGAACTATTCCTATTTTTTATTATAAATGGATTCGAAAGTTTAGGTAGGAATTTTGAGCGTCACTTTTTTAGGTCAAAAACTATGGTAACTAGTCTTCATATTAGATATTTTGTTCGTCTTAAGTACGAAAATAAAGTATTTTCTGATGTTTTAAAAAAGAAATCGAATTTAAGTTTTTCATCAAAATCTTGAGTCATTTAAACTTATTTTTGATGGCATTTAATATGCAAAATCAATAAAGCATAACTAATATAGTATTTAACGAAGAAAAGATTATAACTATTATACTATATATCGCTTGGGAAAAAAAATACAAAGAAAGAACAGAAACTAAAAACAATAATAAAAATGAATATGATGCCAACAGCAAAAAAATATTAATTGTTGTCAAGCGAAAATATATAAATCAAGATTAAAAGGAAATCTGCTATGCATATTTCAATGTATCATGTCAGATCATCATTTCTTGAACGGCCAAGCACCACGTGCACGTGCGAGTTAAATTATATTTTTATTCATTTTAATGGTTTCGTTGAATGAGTCACTTTAGTACTGCAAACGATCCCAAAAAATTTGTCTCGCATTCATTGTTTTAAAAAAATCGCATTTTCTATTTATTTCATTTCGTATATAATCACGTGCCGAAAATGACATTTTTCTTGGTTTCATTTGCTGTAATGGTTAACTTTTTTTTTTAATCAGGGCGTAAGCAAATTCAATTGCAGCGCGTTATCAAAAGCTGATTTTTTGAGGTACTCATGCAGATAATAAAATTTTTATTGTTCATCTACGGATCTTTATTCACGCCAAACACCTCATCCCAAAAACATGTTCTGACATGATAATAACAAATGAGAAACGTAATTACAAAGTTAAGAGCTACAAAAACTTTTATTTAAAATTTGCAAGCAGAAGATAACGGGAAGGTATTTCCTAATATTCTACAGAACAACTTTTGAATCGAGATATAATGCTTCGCACAGGTTAAAATAAAGAACAGTATGCTGCAATTCACATTTTTAATTGTTTGCTATTACCAAACACTTAAATACTTAAACCATAGACAAAAAATAATTTTCTTTTCTAAGTCTATTTTTTTTCTCTGTCTGTTGCAGAGCTTTTATATTTCCTTTGTTGTCCTCGTCATCTGACTTTGGTCCAAAACGACGACATCCGTCTCAAATTAGCCCTAGCGTTCCTTTACGCAACGGGACGTTTATATAGCTAAAGCCCCCTCCCACACACATTTATAAAGGATTTGTATTGAATGTTTCAATTTAATGTTTTGTTACTTTCATCTAACAGTATAGGGTATTTTTAGTGATTCATTTGAGATTTTTATATAAAAAGCCAAAAAAATGTGAAATTTACCAGTGAAAATTAATGAATTTCCGCGTGTTTTCTTATTCAAGATGTTGTTAGATTTGCAACATTTTGTCCAATTTTTACATTAAGCAAATTAATCTATCTCAACATCAAAATATCTGTCTTAAAGATTTGAGCATTAACACAAAATGATAGATACAATGATTGCTTAGTCAGAAATGCTCAAGTTAGTCGCAGCATTCAATTTTTCAGCCTACGAATTATTTCACATGTTTTGGGGTATTAGTCTCTCTTTCAGAACATCCAAATTTTACCACCCTATATTTTAGTTTCTGAGAAAAATAAAATGCATTCAGAATTACTCTTGGAAAAAATCAAGGAAGGACTCTATCATTATGAGTTAGCGTGAAGTTTGTAAATTGGAATTACAGTAGCCAAAGCGTTTCTTTCATTCTGGCCTACTCGGAGTGATCAAAATTATTTTTAGGCGAGAAAACGCCAATTTTCAAAGCACTTCAAGTCAGTCATCAATTGAGAGGTTTGAAAATTATAATGGATGATGTTTAGTTGTGGATAAAAAAAATTGGCATCGCAGTTTTGGATATTGCCAAATAATTGCTTTCGAGTTTTAAATTAGCCGTTTTGCTCTTTTTCGTATAATCGTATAGATTACAGGTTTTGGGTACCTTTTGACAGATGGATGCAAAGTTTTTTTTCACTTCTCGCGAAAATAAAAATGAAATTGAGTAGCTGTTTCAAATGTCAATCAAAAATAATAAGGAAGCTTGCAATAACTTCTGGTGGGAATTCGTATTTTTCATGTAAAACTGGGAGCCATAATCCACTAATTAACATTTTAATTAGTTTAGTTTTTTTACACGAGAAAAATAATTAAATTCTATTTATGGTTCATTTCCTTCCTTTTCCTAATATTTGAGTACAAAGAATTGGATTGAAAGAACTTATATCTTGAGGTCATTTAAAATGATGTTTAATTAAAATTTGCCTGATAATATTCAGGTTTAAACTATTGAAAAGATTTACTAGAAATTTTCGATGTTAAATTATAATTTAATAATTTTAACTTAATTATCTTAATTATATTAATAATTATTATAATTTATAACCAGGTGTTGTGTTCTCCTTAACACATTAAGGTCCACTCACGAGTTTTCTCGTGTTTTACGTCCCATCTGTTACGGGCTGCTCACGAGTATTCTCGTTTTTCACTTTTTGTCTGTTGTGATGATTTTATAACGTGCAAGTTTGTCCCAAAATGTGAGGTCCCAGTCGTATGTATTACAGATTTTTTTTGCGGTTCTTAAAGTGTTAAAATTTCCTCGCATATTTTGTATGAATCCTAAAGAAGGACTTTCAATCATTTCGTACTTATGGTTACAAAATATTAATTTTTGGTCTGAATATAGAGTTTTTATCAAATATTTCGTGCCGTCTTTGGCTAATATTTTGGCGATTAATTTCTGGCATGCGGTTAAGTATTCGAAAATTGAATTAGACTTGTTTTTCTACACCTACTAAAACAAAAAGGACATAGAACTACTTTTTTAGTCACAAAATTAATTAACAAATTTGTTTAGGTAATTAAGAGGTATTTCTGAAAATACAGACCGACAGATGGCCAACCACTTATTGTATTTGGCTCAAAATTTAATAGGCGTCTACACTACATTTGTTAAATCTGTGTTTCAAATTTTATCTGTAACTCTCGTTTAGTGGTTACACAGTAAACTTAATTTCGGAACGCTCGACAGATTTCTTGTTAATGAAATTCGGTTGAACTTTGTTAGAAATTGATGTCAGAATCTTATACAAAATTTCTTAGCCTACCTCTTTTCAAAACCTATCTCAAAACGTTTGAGTTATTTATCTGTGTCACAGACAGATAGACATAATTCCAGAAATGTGTTTTTCGAACTCAGGAAGGTATAAAACATGTAAACTCAATATTTCACTCAATATTTCGAATTCGATTTTTTTTGACAATAAAATTATTCTCGTTCACTACGTATATACTAGAAACTAGAAAGGAAATTTAAATTTTATTTTTAATCTCATTTAAAGCCAGCGACCTGCCACAGAGGTAGCGTGGAGCTCGAATCCCGGTTAGAGCATGTGCCCCCTTGTAAAAAGGGTAGTGCAAGTGAGTGTGTATTTGTGTCATTCTCATACGAGCTAGAAGTCGGACTTCTGCCCTCGGGGGTGCACTGGTCCATACATTCAGAAGCTACTGCACCCCTCTTTCCTTTGTAAAGCGGACACGTCATCATCATCAATCTCATTTAGAAACTGAGATAAAACACTGATGTAATGATAATTGGATGTAAACCGTTTACTCTTGTTTTGTCTTACTTCTTACTTACGTCCCGTTCACTAATTATTCATGGGATAAGCTAGTAAAGTGATGCATGTAACATTTTCATTCATGCCATATATAGATTTGTAATAATGAGGAGCGATTTTTTACTAAAATATTAATATTCTCTCGTACACTTCGTACATTAGAAACTAAAAAAGAAAGTTTACATTTTATTATTAATCTCATTCAAAAACTATGTAATAATTACTGAATGTAAACAATTTCTCGTTTGCCTTAATTGTCATGATGACAATTCATTAATTATTCATGAAATAAACTAATGCTGTGTTATGACTAATGGCACTTGCCGTGGACAAGCTTCCGCTGATACGATGAGCAGATTTTAAGCCTAAGAAATGCGTCTCTTTGTTTTACACATAGCGCCATCTAGGGCCAAGAGTGCGGCTTAGCTACACATACGTCATAAGCCTTTTTACAGAGCGGACTTCATTCACACATTTCATGCATTTATCTCAGATCGTAATTAAGACCTGGAACAGAGAACAATCACCTCTGACCCAGTACCCCCAGTGGTATTACTCTTGTTATGGAGGACTTTGTGACCACGAACAGTTTTAACGAGCGCCAGTCGCCATACACTCGGGGAATCTTTTGGCCGATGAGCTTCGAACCCATAACCTAAGAAGTACGAGTCCAACGCTCTACCAACCAGGCCGTCCCGGCCCCAATAAACTAGTAAAGTGAATATGTGTAACATTTTCAATCATGTAATGCATAGATTTGTAATAATATAAAAAGCGTTTAATTCAAAGATAAAAGTATGATTTTTGGGACTAAATATTCTATGCTCTCTTGTTTAAATCTAGTACTTTTGTGTAACTTTGAATATTGCAATATAAAAGGATTTTGAGTGAACGGATATAAATATCTGAGAAAAATTCCAACTATGTATTGCTTTTTTTACTGCTAAAATTTAAATAAAAGTAATAAAAAAAATTAAGTCAATTCCTATTTAGGTTAACAAAGAATTTTTATTTTAGTTTCTTTTTATTAAATGATTACAATTAATATAAATAATTGATGAACACATTATTGATTTTCGCAACGAGTGAGTTCGCATTCTTCACCTTAGCGAGGAAAATACTGAAATCCTTGCAATTTTACCGATTGAACTACTGCCTGTTTAGTTCAATTTTCATTGCAAACTGCTAAAACTCTATTTAAAGTATTAAAAATTGATTAAATTTAATTAATGAATTATTATTTGAAAACATTGTATTAACATCGAGTTATCCACTACAAATTTAAAAAAAAATGTATTTGAACTTAAGTGGATGAATAAAAAGTATTTTATTAACCCTTTGGTGTCCGAAAATTAATTAGATGTAAAATTCTAATACCAAGAATTGTTTATTGCTATGAAAAATAAATATATATAATTCTTTTAAGTGTAATTTATTTGAAAAATTAATCTACTTCTCTTAACCATTATGTAGGCGTTTTTAACAATTAAATTTGAAAAATAAATAAATAAAACGTCAAAATGATACACAGTCTTGAACGTCGAGTCGCATTTGACATCAGACCGCAAAGGATTAACAATTGTGTATATATATATATATATATATATATATATATATATATATATATATATATATATAAGGAGAGTGTGAACTAACAGCAGGAATTGAAAAACAAACTAAAAAGAGTAGGTAAATCAAGTTAAAGATTTATTTAAATTCAATTTTATAAAATGTATTCTTTTTCATTGGGTAACTTAACTCGCATCGAAAATGGTCGATACAATTCCTAAGTAGCTGTATATCGATTAAAATAAATGCACATTATCATATCAAAAAAAGGTTCTTTGAAAAAATATCTGAATCGTTAAAAAAATATCCGATGTTGATGATTTAAAGGAATAAAAATACTACTGGAATTAAATCGTTTGCTCCAATAAGTTACACAAATGGATAATGCTAGCATGAATCAATAATTCTTATGTATTTGGAATATTCTGGATGGAAAGGTAATCAAATTTATTAAATTCTCCATTTTGAGAATTCTTGATATATTAAGAATTATGCCAAATTAAAATTGTCACTTTTGAATTTGGATGTCATAGTTCCTTTAAGTCAGGGTCACTTCATGTTTTTATCATGGCAAAACATGACATAGTTTCTAGAATGAGGTTTTCTGGCGTCAACAAAAATCCGTAGGTGAAAAATTCAAATTTTATTATCTGCATGAGCTTCTGAAAAACTCTCCTTTTAATAACTCGTAACCATTGAATTTACAAAATCTGATTAAAAAAACAAGTTTATGACTGCAGAAAATAAAACCTATAAAAATGTCATTTTGAGCAAGTGATTATACGAAATGAAATAGACAGGAAATGCGATATTTTTAAAACAATCAATGCGAGACAAAGTTTTTTGGATCGTTTGCAATGCTTAAGTGACTCATTCGATGAAACCATTAAAATGAATAAAAATATAATTTCTTGCACGAGCACGTGGTGCTTGGCCGTTCAAGAAATGATGTTCCTACATGATACATTGAAATATACATAGATTTCATTTTAATCTTTTCTTTTCTTTTTTATTGAGTAAGTTCTTATCATGCATTTTATAATAAAATAATGTAAATGCAATAAAGTAATGAATTCAATATAGTATATATTTAGGGCAATACTTTAATTTTTATTACATTTATTTCATAAATTTGTATGTTTATTATAATTAAATATTTCCCTAGTATCTATTTATTTAGAACAACGAAACCTATTCACTGATATCACGTATCAAGTTTTACAGCTATAAAGTTAGGAACAGTCTATTAATAGAATCCGTATTGAAATTAAATTTATAACAAATGGCCATTCGCCCCAAGTTCTCATGCGTATCCATCTAAAATATTTATACTACACTTCAACTGATTTGTCTAGTAGCTCTGATGTGACGCTTTGTTTTTCAGTCTTAGATCGAGATAGACAAAATAAAAGCTGCACAAATTATAGGGAAGCACATTCGTTTGCTTGCATTTACTTCTTTAGTTTTGAAGAATGGGCAAAATTCTGCCTTGAATGTTTTTAGAAATCTAACAGTTTCTCAGTCAACAAATCAGGCAGTTTTGAAAAATCATTACAGATTATTTGATTATTTAAAAAATTATAGTTTTTTTACAGTTTTCTCAAAACATGTTTTATTCAACTTTACGCACGCTTGTACAAAATTCTATTCATAATAGAGGTTCCAAATTTTATACTATAATACATATAATTATATGTATCATTTAAACCCTTTTTGATATATATTTGGTGAGTAATATAATTTTAACACTTTGGTGACCGGCAATTTTACACAGAAACTATGTCATGTCACCGGCTACTTTTTTGTAATTGAATATGAAAGTAAAACGTTCTAAAAAAACTCCAATGAATTTTGTTGAATTGAAACATCAAAAAGTTCTTCGCCGATACGTTCCGTCATGGGTGAAAATTTTGGAATTTTACTAAAATTCTAATAAAAATGTAAATACTAGGAAAAGTAATTTTTCTGTTATAAAGCGGACAAGACTTAACACGATACGCCAAGTTTTTGCGATCTTCAATATCACCCTCGGTGTTATAAATTGAAACAGATAATGCAAGTGCAATAACGAGTTAACTCGTCACCGGTCAACAACATTTGGACATGAAAAGTCGAGTTAACTCGTCACCGGTCAGCAAAGTGTTAAGAGGATATTTATGATGAAATATATCACATATTTTTGAGGTTTTCTTGTTATTTGACATTTAATATTTTAAAATTTTTTGTTCTAATAAAACAAAAAGGAGTTCATTATAATTATTATACTCTTAAGCACATATTATACTAAGTTTGAGATGATTTTAAGCATAATTTTTTTTCTGAGCGTCCCTATGTGCGTCTGGATATATATATGGATAGTTGCATCATAACACATTTTCTATTTGCCATTGAAAAATATTTTTAAATATATCTATTTTTTTATTATATTTAATTGAAAAAGTACATTCTTTCCATAAGTGCCATATTTTTTATTGAGAAATAATTTTACTTGTATAAAATCCCCGTTATTTGCAACTAAAATTTTAACAGTTTTGGTTGTCGGAAACGTCTCCCAGTTCCCTTAAAACAAATGGAATCAATAGTAGCGTGGCATATACGCGTTGCAACATATTAGCTTAGTAATACATTGCGCGCCATCCAATAAAAAAAGACCTGAATTTAATTCAATTTCATCTTAGTCAGCTTTATGTTCTCTATATTCTCATTTCGGGCATGGTTGTTCTCTATGGATTATCTGTAAGGTGTATGAAGGTGCCCCCCTGTAAAAAGTGGCTGTGCAAGCGAATGTGATGAGTGAGTAGCTAAGTCGTACTCTTCGCCCTAGTTGGCGTTATTTCAAAACGAGATGTTCCTTTCGGCATAAAACTCGCAGATGCCACAGCGCAGATTTCCCATGGCAAGGACTAATAACAATAACAACAAAATACGGATATTAATTTTTTTTCTTCGAACAATAGAAGAGAATCACGTGATTAAAAATTTCAGTGAGCAATAAAAGCGAATTAATCTTTTTATAGGAGCAGAATATGCTATCAAAAATTATGAAAAAATGCTTTTAATTAATTACAGAAAGAAAAAAACTAATGTAATTAAATTTATCATTTGAAAAGTTTATAAAAAATTTAAATTTTCAATTATGAAAATCATTTGTGTGAAATATTTACAAGCGTAAGATGTTAATGTGCAGTAGTTATCCCGAAAAAATGCCAAAAACCTCGGATTTATTTTAATTAAAATTTTAAAAAAGTTTCAAAATTATTCTGAAGACCCGATTTTCTATCTACAATAAATTTTTAGCCAAATTTAGTACTTCTGTATTAAACGGTCAAGCCTGTAAAACACCAACAGACTGCCAGACGGATAAACACTTTCTTCTCCTTAGAATTTAATATTGATCTAAGAGTGTCTTTTCAATTAAGACAATAAAAGCTTTATACGCATCTTAAAATTCAAAGAAGATTTAATTAAATCGATAAAATTGATAAATAAAAGCTATCAAATTTTCAGTTGTTCGAATGCAAGCGTCTTATTAAAAAAAAAAAAAAAAAAAAAAAATAAAAGCCAAACGACTATTTTGAACAAATTAAGTAAAATATTTTCTGCAATTCAATTATCGTTCGTTTCAAATAATTGAAATATTATTCTCATCGTAAACAAAATGCTCTGATTGATTCCATCTATAAATGTAACAGAAAGCGAAAAAAAGAAAGAAAAGGAATTGTCTTATTGGTCCTGAGGTATCTCCGGGGGCAACATACAAGAATGTTCGAAATTCCAAACGAATAAAGAACGAATGATTCGTGATTTCTCTAACGAAGAGAGCTATGAAAAGAATGTTTCTACTAAGTGTTGATCCTAATACGATCGCTATGCAAAATACGTAGAATTCTCCTGAAGAAGTAACTAAATTGGCCTTATTAAAGAGAAGAGTTTCAATTTTGTTTGGCACTGAAATAAGTTTTGTTATATCCAACTAGCTTTGATAACATTAAGTTAAATTCTTTTGAGTTTTTCTTTTTTTAAAATTCAGTTGGATTTTAGTCTTTTGCATTCCATTATAATATCTTTACAAGAATTAAATCAAGAAGTCTCTAATTGATTCACATGCGAGGATAAGACAATATAACAAAACACAATTCTTATTGCTGTTGATGTTGTTACTAATGGCACTTACCATGGACAAGTCCACTGAAGATGCATCAGCGGATTTCAGCCGAAATAAGCGTCTTTTGTTCGAAATCGCGCCAACTAGGGCCCAAGAGTACGCCTTTAGCTACACTCGTCGGTTATTTCAAACGCTTCTGTTAATTTCTTAGTGTTTCATGCATTTAAAACTAAACATTGTTAATTAATCGATCTTTCGGATTCATTCTGAAGTACTTTTGAATTAAGATGAAACAAAATAATTGAAATTAAAAAATTTCTAATCTGCATTGCTTTACCCCAACTTGTGTAGAAAATTCAAGCCTTTGAGTTGCCCCAATTGCCATTGAAAATTGATGCATGCATACGGTTTAATGTCATAGGTAAAAACTAGTTAGATACATATTACAATACAATTCGCTATTTAGTATATAATTTTTCTGCTTATATTTATATATCTAAAAATATATCACACACAATAGTTGCGGTATTAATAAATGGGCGCATTATAAGAAATTTCATCATAGACTTTATTCTTAAGTTAATCATTAGATGCAGAGCAGAATTAAAATTTTTTTTATTGAAAATTAAAAATTTTATTTGTTTATATCGTTGCAAAATGTGCTTAAAATATTTCCGAAAAATAATTAAAGGAAGCTTTTAAAATTTTCTTAGGTAAACTTAATATCATTAACACGTTGAGTGGCAACTACAAGATTACTTGTAGATTGCGTTTTTTTTTCTACGAGTTATCTCGTCCTTGTTTAGTTGCCATCTAGTTGTCATTGCCACGATTAAACTATGAATATATTAGTGCTCATATCGATAGATGGCTTCTGGGAAAAGAACAAAAAATCAATGCTGGCTTGAACAAACGGAAAATTTATTTAAAAAGGAACAAATAATATAGTCATAAAAATGAATTCAAATTCAAGAAATAAAATATTTTATTGTTTGTGGAACTTCTTAAAACAATCTCCCACACAAAGGGTTGGCTTCTCTTTACAGGCTGCACAAAAATAACGCGTTTCTTGGCGTTTTTTATCATTTCAGAACATGATATTGTTTTGGGAATAAGGTTTTCTGGTGTCAACAAAAATCTGTAGGTGAAAAATAAACACTTTTATCCGTAGGCGTAAAATTGAAATTTTATTATCTGCACGAGCATCTCAAAAACTCAGCTTTTAATAACGTGATGTCATCACATTGACAAAATCTGATTAAAAATATAAGTTAATGATTACAGCAAATAAAACCTAGAAAAATGTCATTTGTATGAAATGAAATAAACAGGAAATGCGATATTATTTTTAAACAATAAAAACGAGACAAAGCTTTTTATGATCGTTTGCAATACTAAAGTGACTCATTCAATGAAACAATTAAAATGAATAACACCTTGATTTAACTTGCATGAGCACGTGGCATGAGCACTTGGCAGTTCAAAAAATGTTCTGTTCTAATACATTGAAATATGCATAGCAGATTTTATTTTAATCTTTTTTTGTGTGATAAAATCATAATCTCTAAAAACAAATTGTATACTTCTGAGTTATAGACAAATACGTTGCAGAGTTTTCAAGCTGAATTTAGAATTTATAAATAGATTCTTATTACTTATAATAATGGCATTCTATGCATTCATTTCCGAAAGAAATGCATACGTATTCGTGAAATCACTATTTTTTTTTCTTCCTATCTTTTAAATTAATTATAATAGTATTATTTTATCCATTATTTTCTATAAGAGAAATGCATATGTACTTATGAAATCTCCATTTTATTGAACTTTGATGAAGATAATAATTCTGTATTTTCATCAATTACTATTGAGAAATCCCTGCTGTCGAAAGAATGAAATTTTCTTCAAATAAGGTCTTATAAAACCGTAAATGTATAAAAAAAACATTCCGAAAGAAAGTAACTGAAAGTAATTTTTCAATGATAAAGTGATCAGTAGATAAAAAATGATATTAATTTACAAAAGTTTATACTTATTATTTATAATGGATAAAGAGAGACATTTTTCTTCCAAACAGGGTGGGTGGGAAAAAATGAAAACGATATCGAAAACTCATCTCGGGAAAAATAATTTGTTTCATCACATTACCGCCACCGCGCTTGGCGATATCAGTGACGACCAAAAAATTCTTCGTAGCTCAGATTTCTCCGATAAAAACATTAAAAAAAAATTATCAAAAAAAATGACGTTTCGCTGCTGATAACAAACAACAAACTAAAACTTCTATCTCTTCTCTTTTCCTGAAATAAATAAACAAACAAAACGATGCGGCGGAAAATATAAATGTTTTATTTAACATTTTATTTTACTTCGCGAATGGAAGTTGAGAATTTCTTCTAAATGATTCCGCCAAACGATCTCGGCACGTATCAAATTACAAACGACCATGCGAAAGAACAAATAAAAGAAGAATAAAAAAAAATCGTTCCATTGGAAGCAATCGTTCTAATAACGCTTTGTCCTCGTCTGCAATATCTTTAAAGAATGATATTGGAGGAAGAACACGAGAAAGGAAGGGGGGGAGGTAGTCCATTCATTACATTCTCGTTAAATGGGAGAGCTCTCTTACGTTCGTTCTATTCGTTCTGATATGATGTGATTATTTGGAATGGTCGCTGTTCTTTTCGCAACCCAGAAATTCGTTGTGATTGCTTCGTGATATTTTCAAACGTGCACGGTCTCAATCATCACCTTGTTAACTGGAAATCGTTCCTTCCGCCTTTGCAGAGTTAAGCCTACAATCGGGTGAAGGGCATATTTTAACCATTGGAAGAAAACACATTTGGATCCGTTCAGAATTTCTTCGAATTATCTTTTTATTCGTAATTTTAACCTCTCCCTTCCCCACATCTTTCTATTCTTTTCGACGTCTGCGATTCGAATTGCCTGTCATTATTATACTGAGCCAGTCTAGTCATTGCGCAGTCTTTCTTGTTAAGTAATGTTTTCGAATTGCATCTTAGGCTTAGCTTACATTACAGAGTGTACGAAGATCTGAAGAATTTCGCGGAAGAATATTTTATTTCTATTATCTTCTGAATTAGCGTTTATTAGCGTTTGAATGTATTATTATAATTCAATGAAATGCAAGCTTTTTGTTTTTGGAAAGAAGACCTGTTTGAGTGATAAGACGATAGATTACAGAAAAGTGAAGAAATAGGATAGCATTTGATTTGATAATATTCAAAAGTTGACCTACATTTGTTTGAATGTTTTGAAGAATGGGATCTTTCATATTTGGATAAAGGATCTGCTAGTGTTGAATCACGAAAAACGTTTTATTACCTAAATAATTATACCATTTTCTCATTTTTTTTCATGTTAGTGAAATGAATAACATTGAATTTGAAAGCTTACATATGAAATCCTTTCGAATAAAAGTATATCATAGGATTAGAAAATACAAGGGAAAAAATTAATCCCCTTTTTCACCACAAAATTTTGTAAAATCTCAATCACATATAACCCTAGAAAACGTAATTAAAAATTTGCTTTTACAAAAAAAAAGTTTGTATTGAACAGTTGCATATACTTAGGTAAATTATCCAAAAATGTATAAAGTTTTTCTGGAATTTTTAAAATGTAAAATGCGTCAAATGGTTACATTATGATTTAAACAATACTCCAGGGACATAAATCACTTTATACCAATTCTATAACAAAAACAAAAGATCTTTTTCATTGATATATTTCACAATTGAAAAAATGGATAGTTTTAATGGTAGATGTATTCTTACTACAGCTATCTTGTTATTTTTCCAATTTAAATTTAATTCCCGTACCAGTGTTGCCCTATATCGGTTTTTCCCACAAATCTTTATAAAAAGAATTTAAAAAAGGATTAATAATACTCATTGTTGCCCTTTAAAACGATCATTTGAAGTTCGTAAATGGAAATAAAAATGTTTAACGAAATGGTTATATGATGCTCTGTAGGATTGGCGTAAAATAGCTCTATACAAGCGTTATATTTCATTCAAAAGAATAAATTTCTAAATCACTCATTAAATCATAAGTTTGTTTAAATAAATTTGCTTCAATAACTTTAAGTTTTTAAATGCTTTGCTTTTTAATTTCATAACATCTTTCGTTTCGAAAATGTGTTGCTTTGCAAATTCTTGAAATTGAATGCTTGACGAATAATTGAATTTATATAGCCAAAGAATACTTTAACTTTGCCAAAGA
>JAOUZG010017940.1:2140952-2187082 GCA_026289955.1 Argiope argentata | reverse complement strand
TTATGCATTCAAATGTGCTAGTCTGATTCTAGTGAATTATGCATTCACATATGCTAGTCTTATTCAAATATGCTAGTCTGATTCTAGTGAATTATGCCTTCATATATGCTAGTCTGATTCTAGTGAATTGTGCATTCACATATATTAGCAAATTATGCATTCACATACGCTAGTAAATTATACATTCACATATGCTAGCGGATTACACATGTGCCAGTATAATTACTTTATACTAGCATAGAGTGCCAAAATTCAATTTGTTTTGAAACTAATAAATACAATACAAAAGTAGAGAACAAAACAGTTGAATATTTTCTCGTGGTTTTCTTTTACACTAGCTTAAAATGTCCAACTTGTAGAAATTGAATTTGTTTCGATACTAATAAATAAATACAATATAATATCAGAAAAAATTCAAGTTTTCGAATAAAGTTTACTATATTTTGAAAAATATTGCATTACAGTTGGGTTTTGAGAATCTATCACGGAGATTACTTTTAAACTTCATAATGTTAAAATTACTTTACGAAAAAATATTCAAATGAGATTATAAAAGTGATATATATAAATAAAGTACCTAATTAATATTATCTACATTTGAAAGGAATGAAATTTCAATATATTTTCCTTTTTTATTTTGAAATTTCAAAATTAAAGGAATTCTTCTTTACTTAAACTTCTTTAAACTATTAAAGATTTATACGCAACACTGTCTAAAATTTATTAAATTAAAAGCTCTAGAAGGTTCTGTATGATGTATAAATCTAAGTTCATTCGTTAGTTTCCTTTGAATTTATTTCATTATGATCTTTATCCTTGGATCTATGGTGGGTGTGTAGGTAGGTTTTCTTTAACATTTTGAAAGGAAATTGAATTATTTTGTAAAATCAATTTTGCTTCATGACAATTTTAGCCCTTTACTGCATGAATTAATAAAGAATTGAAAAAAATTACTTCACGGTAGAAATAGTTTTATTTAATTATCGATACGACATATTAAAAGGGGAAAAAATAAGTCTAATATTTTAATTTTTATAAGGAACCCTATATGGGTTCGTATGCACTGAAACAAAAACCATGGCAGTTGAAAAGCGGAAATATTATTATCCGCCGAGAAAGTTGAGTATATCGACTCCACGGAAATATATATTTTTTTGTCAAAAAGTACTTACGTTTTACTCTGTTATCGTTTTTTTGAAAATGAATCACTCGCACTTCAATTCTGCTTTTTCACCCGCTTGCACAAAAGTGAGATTATTTCAAAATATCATAAAATCATAGACAATTTTTTTGCGTTTTATTATTGCTAACTATATATTTGATGGATTAAAATATTTTGAATTAGTTTATAATTCTTAATTTGGAAATAAAGTTGAATCAAAACTGCAACACCATATTTTAGCCCATATGCGGTAAAGGCTTTAAACAGTTGTCGATACCACCTAATTTAAGTACTTTATAAAATAATGAATTGTATAGAAAAAAAACTAAAAAAATAGACAGCAGAGGTTTCTTAATTAAAGAGTCCTGATATCCATTTAGTAAATGTTCCTTTGGGGCCCGAATTTTTCCCATTTCATCCACCGCTTATCCGCTGAAATGTAATGCAGCTTGCACAAAAGAGACGTTGACGCACCGATGATCAGCTGTCAAAAGACGCTCTTTAAAAAAAGATCACACTAATTACCTATTACCAAATTGCCTTGCCCTGCCTATAGGCATCCTCATTTCGCAATAGTTTGCCATTGAATGGTTTGTCATTTGGATGAATTGAAGGTTCTCTATTCGAGGCGGTTAGTGTTCCCAGAAGCTATGTGCAAGCTACTGTCCGTTTGCTGAGTCACGTCGCTCTTCAAAGGTAGAAACTGCATCGTGATTTGTGGTTTGTTGCTTAACTGGGCGGCTATTTGCAATATGAATGGCATTCCTCAGCGTATATTTTCGGTGTTTCTTTGAAGGATGACGTATAAAGTGATTGCCTTTAAAGGACCTGGATGAAGGAAAATACCTTTTAATTGATTATCGATTGATGCAAGACAGGGAGATATTTTACGGCTAGTTTTTTAAGTTTGGTTGTTGAGCAATCGGGTGTAAGAGTAGTGTTTCGTATGCCCCTTTCATTCTTCATTGTTGGTACGGCTACCGCGAACTTTTTTTTCTTCATTACGGCAAATGCTATGACTACCCTTTCAATAATAACTAATTGCTTTTGATGACCTGTGAGTCCACTGGGATTATTGGCTGTTAAAAATTTCGATTGAATATTTTGCATTTCTTTATCTTAATTGTTACCTCGGCAAAATTCCTTTTTAATTTCAAATTTTGATACGTATAGTTTATATTATATTGAAACATTCTGTTTTTTTTTTGTATATTGTATTAATAGACATGCAGCCCATATTATATCTCACCGTTTTGTTTTTTTTTCCATACGTTTCCCTAATTTGCTGTCTATATCTTTATGCACCCAATTTGGAGAGAAGGGTATTAGCATTTAAAATGAGATATTTTTTTAAAATTCACCAAATGTTTGATTTTTAAATTAAATTTTAATTGTAAGCATAACAAAATTTAAAAAATCTTATTAAAACGCATACTTGTAATGAAGTCTTCTCAAAGTGGAAAATAAGCTTAGTCTTCTTATATTTATGGTCAACAATGGAAAATCATTGACAATGGTAAGTTCGGAACTTTCTCGCATATTTTTTTAAGACAGATCATCCTATTCCCTACATTTAAAGTGCAGAGATTATCTACTCTGTTTCGTAGAGACTATTTGTTTCGTGCAGAGGTCGCAGCTGTATGTTTTGTAGAGACTGTGTCTTTTTTTTGAACAGATTAAAGCTGTCTTTCGTAGAGACTGTTTCGTGCAGAGATTATCTACTATTTCGTAGTGACTGTCTGTTTCGCGCAGAGATTAGAGCTGTACATTCCGTAGAGACTGTTTCGAGCAGATATTAGAGCTGTATGGTTTGCAGAAACTGTTTGTTTCGAGAAGAGATTATCTACCGTATCGTAGAGAATTTGTTTCGTGCAGAAATTAGAGTTGTATGTTTCGTAGAGACTGTCTGTTTCGAGCAGAGCTTAGAGCTGTGTGTTTCGCAGAGACTGACTGTTTCGAGCGTAGGTTACAGCTGTATGTTTCGTACATACTGTTTGTTTCTAGCAGATGTTAGAGCTGTTTGTTTCGTAGAGACTGACTGTTTCGAGAGTAAGTTAAAGCTGTATGTTTCGTAGAGACTGTGAGTTTCATGCAGAGATTAGAGTTGTGTGTTTCGTAGAGACTGTTTATTTCTAGCAGAGGTTAGAGCTGTATATTTCGTAGAGACTGTTTCGAGCTGAGGTTAGAGCTGTATGTTTCGTACGGACTGTTTGTTTCAAGCAGAGATTAGAGCTGAAGGTTTCGTACATACTGTTTGTTTCTAGCAGATGTTAGAGCTGTATGTTTCGTAGAGGCTGCATTTTTTAGAGTTAAGGTTAGAGCTGTATGTTTCGTAGACTGTTTGTTTCGAGTAGAGGTTAGAGCTGTATGCTTCGTAGAGACTCTTTGTTTTGTGCAGAGATTAGAGCTGTCTGTTTCGTAGTATAGTAAAGAATGCCACTTGTGTGTTAACTACGTGCAAATGGCGAACAATGATTACTAGAGATCAATCTCTGGTGTAATCCCAGTGGTCTCAGTAAATACAACATGCCTTCTTTGGAGACTAATAGCTGAGACAAGTAACAAAAATTGATAAGTATTTTCAGCATCTCTTTTGATCTATTGAAACCAAAATTTGCTTTAATTACAATTGTAACAACTTTTTAAATCTCGTTGCTTTATGTTAGTGCGTATTTCACATATCGCGTTTAGGTAAAGGGCGATTGATCGACTGACCGACAGACAGACTGGAAGTCAGCCAGTCCTATAAAGAATTCGGCTCAAAATTGGATTAGGATCCAAATTTTAAAGGCCAGATTTGTTTATCAAGTTTTACGTTTTGCAGTTTAGTGTTGAGTTATACTTTAACATTTGAACAGAGTTCATTTGACTGGATTCCGTTCGGAATATAGCAGAAATCCTCCAATTGGGCACAAAGCCCTTATACCAAATTTCATCCGTCAAACTGAAAGCTCTTTTGAGTTATCATGTTCCCAGACAGGAGTTGTTCTCCAAAAAATGCTTTTTTTGTAATCTGGAAAAATCTGAAAAATGGAGATTCGTGGAATCGAAAACAAATTCGAAATGGAGATTCGTGGAAATTTTCATTTCGAATTCCATTCGAATATTTCTTTGAATATATCATTTACAAAATAAATCTTAAAAACAGAATGGAATATTAGTGGAGGCAATGAACACAATTGAAAATCGCTTCAACACTGTTGTAGTATAGTCTTAAAACAATTTTCCAAATTATACACCAAAATAATATTTATAAAGGATGATTTTTTATTTTTAAATTTTAAGATGACAAAAAACTATTTATGACTTCTAATATTTTTGAAAACTTTCTTTGATAAACATCAGTCTTAATTAATTTTTGAAGATTTTCCTTGAAAAACATCAGTCTTAATTAATTTTTGAAGATTTTCTTTGAAAAACATCAGTCTTAGATATTCTTCAAAGAATTAAAATATTATGTATAATATTTCAAAAAGAATAAGCATCAATGCGATATTTTTATTCTGTAAATATGCTCGTGGGAAGTTTGATGGTTCGATATTAAACTACCTAGCTTGAAGAGTGTCAATTACAAAGATATTCTTACATTTATCTTTATAATAAGTGAATATAGTAAGCAATATTACATATTAAAACATTTCATTGGTAAAAATCATTCATCTTTATAATAAGTGAATATAATAAGGAATATTAAAATATTTCATTGGAAAAAATTCAGTTTCCTGGCGGCAAAGAAGAAATTAGTACGAAATTTAAGAATTCTAAATTAATCGTATTTATATAGCAAATGATATAATTCGAGTTATTCAATATATAAATAATTATAAACAGTAACTAAATCATTGGCAAACTTTGAAAGAAAGCAATCCAATCAGCACAAAGAATCGCATAAGTTTTTTCGACTTCGTTGTCGTATTTTACAATCGACAGATGGCAACAACCTGAAGTCGATGCGAACTCAATCTGACGTTGCATCAAGGATACGTGACTGGACCGTCGTAGGTGAATAAGAGGCGGATCCGAAGAATATTGAACAGAAATAATACGAAAAAAAGGAGATATTAATTCAATTAACTATCATTTATGCAAATATTATTCAAGAAGCCTGTATTTAACCTTTCAATGTATGATAATCTCAAATATTTCATATGTATCAATAAAAATACAAAGTTAGATTACGTAGTTCATATTAGTATGGAATTACTCGAATATAGTCAACGCTAGTATCTATGGTGTGGCAAGCAGAGAGCAAAGATATATATAATAAAATAGTCGATCGTAACTTTCAAGTACCATGTGAGAGCATCATTATTTTTTAAATCATCATTTGTCTTAATTAATTTGTCATTCACTAATTTCAGGCAGTTTGGAACTATCGCGAGACTTCTTTATCGGTTTTTATCCTTTTATACTAATATAATTTTATTAAACTTTCATTTTTAATTTAGGCAAACAAAGAAAAGAGATATATTTTTATTCTGTAAAATTATTATTATATTCTTTTTTAAAGGATGGCAAACAAAGTTTTGAAGCTCGAACGATTTTGAGATGAAATAACTGCTATGATGTCATAGTTCTTCATCAGACTTTTAATAGCGCATCTGCTGTCAAAGGCTCATACGTAATAATAAAGCAATGCTGGTAAAAGCAGGTCGACATTTTAAAAACGCACATGCTGTCAAAGAAGCGTGCGTAATAATAATACAATACTGGTAAAAGCAGGTCGACCTTTTAAAATCGCATCTGCAGATAAAAAAAAATTTTGTCCGTAAATTTCCTAGACATCAAAACTTTTTAACAAAAACGACATGTTCTCACTGATAATATGCCTTGTACAATATTGTCGAATAATAATTGTGAAATATAAATGTTCCGAGTGATTCGATCAGTTTTATTGAATATATTGAAAGCCGAATTTGGCACAAAACAACAGAAGTAGTTGAGAAAGATTATATAACAAATTTCACAAATTTATTTCATTGTATTTTTGAGATACTGAAAACATTCGAATGCACAGATCGGCAGAAGGTCAACTCTTTGACAGATTTACTTCAAAACTTGTTAAGACCGTAAATTTTGGACTCTTAAACTTGTGTGCAAATTTGATCTCTTTAGTTTTCTGCGATTTGAAGTTATTCAGCTCACGTGCGCTCGAACAGCCAAAATGATTTCCTGTGAATGGATTTTATTCAAAATTTGATATGTTTTTACAAATTTGGTTCAAGTCTATAAACCAAATTTTATTTGCCTACCATTTCGTGTTAGGGGTTCACAAACGGATATAATGTCAGAAATGTTTTCCGAGCTAGGGGAAACCTGAAATTGAGTGATTTTTTAACCTTGAGTTCGAATATTTTTGATGATTATGGTATTTTTGAGGATTTCAATACTTTTGATTATTTCAGTATTTTGGAAGATGAATTGATTATCTCATCAACCAATTATTAAAATTATTATTTTGATTATTTCATCATCCAATTATTATTTTGATTATTTCCTCATCCAAATATTTTTATGATTATTATTTTGATTATTTAAGTATTTGGTATATGGAATATACAGTAAAAATGTGTGCTTTTCGCTCATTCAAAGTTAAACGTATTAAAGTAAACTGGGCAAGGTTTATAAAAAGTAGGAAATATTAATTGATGTTAACAGATCCGTTATCGTTGTTTTTCTATTAGTGAAAAAAAGAAAGTACGCTGTAGGAAAAAAATATATATATATAATTTTAAAATAATTTAAGCCGATAACCAAAAGACATTCCCAGTCCTATCATCGCAGTTAAACAAATCTGTCGGAAACTGCGAAAACCGTATACTTCCTTTTCTAAACATTTAGCACGTTGGCGACGATACGGCGACATTGAATTCGATGATTACTTTAACCGTAACACGCAATTCAATTTTTTATTTCAACAGTGTGACAATTATTTATTGAAAGTACATTTATTAATTTCGGTTGTTAATCAAAGAAGTTGCATCTTGATAATGAATTAGCCCAGCGGGAGTGGTCTCCCTAAAACTTTCTCGCATACACTTATATAAAGATATAACAGAAAAGGTCTGGCGTACAATAATTATGAAAGGTTTCCTTTGGCACGAATTTAAAATTTTTTACTGAATATTGTTCAATTCTTGGCGAGTTCTTTGGGCGATTAATATCCGTATTTGGCGGTTAATAGTATACAAAAATCAAATTTGTGTTTTAGATATATTTATTTTAAATCGATTGAAATTTTTAAAAATTGCACGCTGCTGCACTTGCAGTCACAGAATCACATACCAAATTTGATATATTTAAATCACTGTATCTTTGAGTTATCGCCTTTGTATATTTCTCAAAGTACTGAATAGGCAATCAATTGGTAGATTTGAATTATTTTGATAGTAATCTAGATTATAAATTTTAATTCTGTGCATTGAATTTCATTTATCTAGCTATTCGTTTTGTAGTTATCTTATTAAATTGTATTTGGACAGAGGACGGTCAACTTTCTCAGGGAGAATTTTATTTAAAATTTGAAAAAAAAAATTATACATTTGGTATAAAGACCATATACAACATTTCATCCATCTAGATAAAACCGTTTTTGAGTTATTTTTGTCACAGGCATACGGACATTTTCTAAAAAATGTGTTTTCCGAACTGAACGAGGTCTTAAGCGTGGGAATTTGTCCAATTTAGTTTTGAGCTCAATTTTTTTTTGTTGATTTCTATATTTTCTCCATATTAAGTATATAAGTAAGCATAAGATAAAATTGAACAGTTTCAGTATAGGCTTGAAAATCACTGTTCACTTTTTCAAGCAGAACTTTTTGAAATACGGCGAGCTTTAAGTTGGAAAACATCGTAATAAACCGTATTTGCGTTATCATCTATTCGCGGACTGCCTTAGTGTCTTAAAGGCTCTTGAAAAAATTAACCCAAAAAGTATTCAGTAAAAGATATTAAAAGTCTAGCAGATTGTAATATCTCATTACACTGGGTTAAAGTTACATTTATTGTTTTCTTTTGTTTATTTACATTTTTCTCTTTGCTTGTTATCATGTAGGAACATGATTATTGTTTAGGTTGGGAGGTTATGATGTCTCCGAAATTTACGAACAAAAAATACTTTCTTCCTACTCTTATCAGTGTTGTATTATTATTATGTATGCTTCTTTGACAGTGCGTTAAAAGTTAAATATGACATTATAGCTGTTATTTCATCTCAAAATCGACCCAGCTTCAAAACTTTGTTAGCCAGCAAGAAAAATTATAAATAAAAGTTTTAAAAAAAATCATATGAAAGAAAGAGAGGGGGTACAGGCTAAGAGAGAAGCCTCGTGACAGTGGTAGTTTTAAACCGGTTTAAATTGGTTAATGACTTAAATTAAGATAAATAACGACTTAAAAATAATAATGTTCTCACATAACTTGAATTTTACGATCAAAGATTTCATTTTCTTTTTTTAAATCATTTCAGAACATGATATTGTTTTGGAAATGAGGTTTTCTGGCATCAACAAAAATCCGTAGGTGAAAAATAAAAATCTTATTATCTGCACGAGCATCTCAAAAAATCAGCCTTTAATATCTTGATGCCAACACATTTCCAAAAACTCTGATTTAAAAAAATAAATTAATGACTACAGCAAATAAAAGCTAGAAAAATGTCATTTTGAGTGCGTGATAATGTGAAACGAAATAAATAGGAAATGGGATATTTTTTTTAAACAATAAATGCGATACAAAGTTTTTTTTGGATCGTTTGCAATATTAAAGAGACTCATTCGATGAAACCATTGAAATCAATAAAAATATAATTTAACTTGCCCGAGCACGTGGGACCTGGCCGTTCAAGTAATTATGTTCCGACATAATACATTGAAATATGGATAGCAAATTTCATTTTAATCTTTTTTTATTTTATTTTTCTGTTCTCTAAATTTAAATTGCCGATTTTCTTATGTAAATTTCATTATGTACTAAATATGATTCAATAATACTGTTGCTGTGGAATATTATGTAGAGATTTTTATTTGAGCCATTTAGACTTTCTATACTTTTTCTTTTTAAGCCTGTTCCTTTTTTTCCCCTGTTTTTTTTTTTCTCTCCTTTTCTTTCTTTCTTTGGCTGTTTTAGTTTTTAGTACACAAGTATATAAAAGATTTTTTTTAATATCTAGTCCTTTGATTGCTATTCAAATTATATATTTTTATTTTAAATATGGGTCTTTTACTGGTATAACGCCACTTTTTGCACACACCTAATCATAATCAGAATACTAAGTACACGGAGGTAAAAATGTATGATAGGCTTTTTGAGTTTAAAACATGCACACAAATTAATTTCACGATATTGGAGCCTTTGCAATGCTAATGGTTAAACAAACTATGCGTTTTAAATAAAAATCGTATACCTTATAGTGTTAGTAATCTGTAAAAATAAAAATAAGAATGACTTATCTACTGAGATATTATTCTTCATTGTAGGCATTATATTATCAGACTAAAAGGCATGTTAGCGACATACATATTTTACAGAATTGCTCATATAAAAAAGGTTCAGCTATGAAAAGAACACTTCCTATCTACTGGGATGTTATTCGTTAATCTAGGTTTTATATTAGCAAAGTAAAATGCCTGTTGTCAACAGAAATATTTTACAGAATTTCCCATTTAAAAAGGGTTAACTATAAAAAGTTGTTTTCTTATATTCAAAAATAAATGAAAAATTATAAAAAAAATGCGTCCTGTCAAGCGTGGCGATTATTTAGGTCTATTTACAAAAAAAAAACGACATTCGATTAGCTGTTTTCCTGAAAAGTTTTGAAAAAAACATGGCATTATTTTATTTCATGTCTGAATCCGATTACTGTAATTGAAAACATTCATGGAAAAAAATAATAAGTAAATTTGAAAAATCTTGCCTCAAAAATAATATTTTATAAATCGCAAGTGCAAAAAAAAGTGTCTCTTGAATAGATCCATAAAATTATATCTTCTATATTATAGGTTATAAAAGATTTCTACAAGTTAATTAAAAACAGATTTACCATTCATAAGTTAAAAATACATGCTCTCTCTCTTCTTTTCATTGCACTTAGAAATAGTTGAAAACCTTGCTACTAATTTTTTCTGGAAGTATAAAAAGGGTCCAGGAAGTTAGAGAATGGAAAGAAAATCTTCCTATTTTCACACACCTCGTATAAATTCCAAATTATAAAAAAATAAAAATGGTAAACACAAAAAAAGCAAACAAAATAAAAAAAAATCCCTTTCACGGAACTGGAAATGGTTGATTGAATTGCAAATCCAAGACTCAGACGTAAAGTAAATGAACTTGGAGAATGGCTTTCTTGCTGGTTCGGATTGCTTTTTCAAGAGCGTTGCCAAATTAGCATTTCACGTTTGTAATTCGTATTGGTGTCACATTGTCAGCCATGCCTTGAAAGATTTCGGCTGTATCACCTTATCCAAGAGAAAGAGGGGTTTTGGGGGGGGGAATTCAGTATTTTTGTGACGTCATTACTGTGAATGGATGAGAGGAATTCTTTTTTTCGTTACAATCCAGTTGTCGCAATTCATATTTAAATTATTTCTGTCTGCCGGCTTTCTGGCACAGAGGTAGCGCGTCTTCCTCGTGTTTTGGGAGTCCCGGTTTCGAATCCCGGTTTGGGTATGGTTGTTCTTCTGTGTGCTATCTGTGAGACGTGTGACTGTGTCCCCCTGTAAAAAGGGGCTGTGCAAGCGACCGTGATGAGTGTGTAGCTAAAATCGCACTCTTGACCCTAGTCGGCCAATTCCAAGGTGTCCCCGGGGGAGAGACTAAATGTAAATGTGAATACAGATTATGCATAAGCATAAGAGGCGTAAAAACTGAGGATTAGTCTAATATTATCGGGAAAATATTTTAATTCGCAATAATTTTTTTTTGTTATAAGAGGCCTGCACATAAAATTATGATCAAATGGAAGCCCTTGTTGGAATATAAGTCTAGGCAGAAATTTTTTGTAGAAGTAATTTTACTTGCAGTTACAATTAGAAAAATTCGGGAAGAGTCCGGACGTTCTATCGTACATTTTTAATATGCCAACTAGCCTCATTTGGTCTTTTGACCACTAGTGTTCATTTTAAGTTCTACAACGTGAGGCGAACGTTAAGTCGATCACGATCGACCGGTGGACCGCCAAGATATTTTGGGTTGACCGTCTTTACTGAAACCTAACACGCTCAAACTAAAAGAAATATATTTATGGAACATAGATGGCTATCATTATTATGTTTGTAGTTATGTAGGTAAGTACATATTACGTATTAATTATTGAGTTAAAATAAATATTTTAGATCCTTTTTTTAGCTCACCATGCCTACGCCATTAGGGGGACCTCAGCACCTTTCGAAAATTAGAAGTAGCCTGGAAAATTCTACTTATCTCTGTTCTCAGAGCCTGCCTTTTCTATGAAGTGGTTTAGATTCAAGAAACCGTTTGAGGCCCTAAATTTTTTTGCAAAGAAAAAAAAATACGAACACATATTACTATTACTCGTTTATTCAATGCGTAATTATTTTTGCTATTAATTATTTCAGGAAAATTGCATCTGTTTTTCGAAATTTTTTTTGATGCTTGGTATACCAAGCACATTAAGCGAAATATCAATATTATTCATTTTATAGCGTGAAATACAAAGCAATATAAGCAATTTAACCTATTAGATTAGGTAAATTTTGTAATATGTTGCACACTTGCATTAAGTTGTAATACAGCTTTAAACTTTATATATTTCAAAACCCATCGGCCCCATGATTGTTCCAGTTAAACTTCTTCCTCTCTTCTTTTCATCCTGTTATTACGGTTCAGAACCGGGGTGACCTGGTTGGTGGAGCGTTGGACTCGTACTCTTTGGGTTACGAGTTCGACACTCACTGGTCAAAAAATTCCCCGGGTGTATGGTGACTGGCGCTCGTTAAATCTGTTCTTGGTCGTGAAGTCCACCATATCGAGAGTAATATCACTGAGGGTACTGAGTCAGAGGTGATCGTTCTCTGTTCCAGGTCTAAATTACAATCTGAGATGAGTGAATGAATTTGCATGAATGAAGTGCGCCCCCTAAAAAGGGTTGTGACGTGTGTGTAGCTAAGTCGTACTCTTGGCCCCAGATGGCGCAACTTGTAAAATAAAGAGACGCATTTCTTAGGCTTAAAATCTGCTGATCGTATCTGCGGAGACTTGTCCACGTCAAGTGCCATTAGTCACAACACACGGTTCAGAACGTTGTTTTAGTACTTGATGATGTTGGGAACCCGACAATCCTGGGGTCGCGATGCATAGCATCCGTCGCATCCTTCAGATGGCCAGCCCTGCCTGTTTTCCAACGGCCCTTTTCCTGCCTACCTTAAAAGGTTCCACCTGTCTGAGAGTGACCAGTGCAGTTGTGGTGGGACTGACAAGGCACTTCAGTATGCCACGGAATGTATCCTCACAATCCCTTGGCATATGAAGAAACCATCACCAAACCATAAACTGGAATGGGTGAAAAGAGTCGCCAGAAACCGTTTATCCAGGCAAAAAAAATCCATAGCATAATTAAATATATAATTTTAAATATAAATCTATTCTCATCTTCCTAGTCCTCAACATCAAGTCTCATACTCTCAAAGACTGAGGGTAAAAGCAAGCAGTTTCCTATTATACACTTCAATCAAACAGTTACTCTTTGTTCCAAGTAGCCAAATTATTTTCCATCTACTTTTTATAAATTCATCCTAATCTGCTATGTCATAAAAATAAGGGAACCCAGAATATATCTATATTTTTTACACATTTTATATTTCAGCCTATAATTGTTTCAAATTATTTTTCAAAGTCAGAAATCTCGGTAAACGGCTTATCTTGATATATTTTCTTACATGCTTGTAAATTCTGTAAATAGCTTTGTTTTTGTTTTTTCTTACTGTAAATGTTTTGATTCTTAAATAAAATTCCCGTAACATGCCCACTAAACCATGAAGTGACCAGAATGGTCACAGATACGGGGGGGAGATGAGACGGCGTTCTGTTCTGTTCTCCAACGTATCTATGCAGCATCTGCAAAAGCAATTAGCATATCTACAAAATCAATGTTACACGTTATAACTTTTAATCTACATAATCAGTGTTACACTTTATAAATTTAACTTACGTGGGCCCAAAATATTGTCTATCACACTCTTAAGGTTTATGCATATATGTAGACTAATTAGTTTTGCAATTAAACATGGAATCACAAATACAAATGGAGAGGACTACCATGTCACTTAAAAAGTAAAGGGAAAATATTCCTGACTACCTAACATTTTAAATATAAATATTTTACCAAATGTGACTAATAGGGCGGGAAGGGGGGAGACATAAGAAAACATTTGATCACTCAATTTTTTCAGAAGTATGTTTATGTACTCAAGAACTGTATTGTATAATTCCTAATATCAGTTCAAGAAACACATGCTAACTGATTAGAAATTAAACATTAGGCCACATTTATATAAAAAAAGCCATCAGCCATGCTAGATTTCACAGAACTCAGGAAGTATCAAACTGAAATTTGTCGAATCTGTTGTATGCATCAGCCGAATAAGCTATAATGCTCTCATGAACGAATTTCGAAAAACAATTACATTATATTTTATGAAGAATCTGTTGTTTAAGGTTTTTTTCCCCCAGTTGCAGTTTAAATAAGCTCAAAATAATTCTTAAATAAGTTCAAAAATGGGGTTTATTGACTCAAATTAGTTGATATTGTTGCGTCTATTGTCCTCAGTGTTGATAAAAGTAAAGTCACCTAGTTGAAGCGTAAGTCAAATAGTTGCAACGAACAAAAGTTCATAAACTATTTTGAAAACAGTTGAAAATTTTGTTACCGAATTTCAAAAACACCTTATATGAGTCGATTCTCTGCACGGTGATTTATATCCGTAAAGTGTTTTTGTATAATTGTATAGATATCTTTTTTATAGATAAATTTGATTTATTCATTATATGGAACTAAATCTATATTTTGCATATTAAATTTTTATTTATTCATTATTCGAAACTAAACATATATTTTTCAGTATAAAGTTTTGATTTATTCGTTATTTGAAACTAAATACAAATTTTTTCCATATAAAGTTTTGATTTATTCATTATTTGAAATTAAATATCTATTTTTTATATGAATTTTTGCTTTATTCTTTATTTAAAATTAAATATACATTTTTTTCGGTATAATTCTTTTCCTTATTCCTCATTTGAAACTAATTATCAATTTTTTTTCAATACAATTTTTTTC
Source organism: Argiope argentata (assembly GCA_026289955.1). Classification (NCBI taxonomy): domain Eukaryota; kingdom Metazoa; phylum Arthropoda; class Arachnida; order Araneae; family Araneidae; genus Argiope; species Argiope argentata. The sequence continues at coordinate 2,172,626 of JAOUZG010017940.1, read as the reverse complement.
TTTATTCCTCATTTGAAACTAATTATCAATTTTTTTCAATATAAATTTTTTCTTTATTCATCATTTGAAACTAAATATATATTTTTTCGATATAAATTTTTGCAATATTCATCATTTGAAACTAAATATACATTTTTCATATAAATTTTTGCTTTATTCTTTATTTCAAACTAAATATACATTATTTTTTTCGATATAAAATTTCCCTTTACTCTTCATTTGTAACTATATATACATTTTTTCGGTATAAGTTTTTGCTTTATTCATTATTTGACCTTAAATATTTTTCCCGAGTTTCTCTGAATATTGCATTTGCTGGCAAAAGATAACTTTTAATCCTTCTTCGAATCCAGTTTTGCTTTCCAACAAATGCCTGAAGATTAACATCTGAATTCAACTCAAAATTGAAATTGAGGGACTTTTCTTCCATTTTAATCTAAAAATTCTTGTCAACTACCTGCAATTAAAAAAAAATGGAACTATCGGGAATAGTCTCCTCTAAACTGTCTTGCCTACTCTATAATAAGTATTCTTTCAAAGAACAACTTGCGTAGTACTGATGTGCAATATTTTTTAAAAAATAAACTTGGACACGCATTTTGAATTTTTGCTGAATCTATCATGGTATCAGAGGCGACTTTTTTCACAAATTAACACTGGCATTCGGCCAATAGAATCCGAAAATCGAATTTTGTTTTAGAAGAATTTTTTCCCAAACAGAAAACTACACTTTGAAGTCAAACAAAACAAAATCATACAAACTATCAAATATTTAAGTTACCACATTTTTTTTAATTAAAGCGTTTACATGTTCCTAAAAGTACAGACCGACGGACCGTCAACATCTCGTTAGAATCAGTGCGAAATTCGATAGATGTCTTCACTACAGATATTAATTCTATGTGCAGAATCTGTACAGTAAGTGTCTACGGTTTAGCTATTGTTTAAACTTATATCTAAACAATCGGACAAACTTCCACCAATCGAATTTTGTTTAAAATTGGGTAGAAAGTAACAAATTTGATCTAAAGACCTTTTACCAAATTTCAACAATCTCGCTCAAAGCGTTTTTTGAATTTTCTTTGTCACAGACAGACGGACCTATATCTTCATAAAAATGTATCTCTCAAACTTGGGAAGGTGTGAAACCTGGAGATTCATCAAAATCTCGAATCCGGATTTCAATTATCATAGTTTTTCTGTACTACATAGTAAAAAAATTATTTCATGGTTTGTACTACATAGTAAAAAAAATTATTGCATGGTTTGTACTACATAGTAAAAAAATTATTGCATGGTTGTACTACATAGTAAAAAGAATTGAATGGTTTATACCATATAGTAAAAAAAAATTATTTCTGTGCTTGTACTACATAGTAAAAAAATATTGCATGGTTTGTAATACATAGTAAAAAAATTGCATGGTTTGTACTACATAGTAAAAAAAAAAATTATTGAATGGTTTGCACTACATAGTAAAAAAATATTGCATGGTTTGTACTACATAGTAAAAAAGTTATTACATGGTTTGTACAACATAGTAAAAAATTATTGCTTGGTTTGTACTACATAATCAAAAAATATTGCATGGTTTGTACTACATAGTCAAAAAATATTGCATTGTTTGTACTGTATAGTAGAAAAAATTATTGCATGGTTTGTACTACATAGTCAAAAAAATTATTGCATGGTTTGTACTACATAGTAAAAAATATTATTATATGGTTTGTACTACATAGTAAAAAAATCATTGCATGGTTTGTACTACATAGCAAAAAAAATATCGCATGGTTTGTTTTATTGTGATTTTATATTAATTGTGCATAAACATTTTGAATGAAATAACTTTATTGGAAATATTATTGAAATATTTCAGTACAAAATGAATTTCCCAACATTTATTTTCCTTGCAAATATTGATAATATTGATTGATGGGGAGAGCTGTATTAGATCATGACTGAGCCAAAAGAAATGTTTTGAACACTTGATAATTTTTTTGTTTTGTTGTAGTCGTTTAAATACCTTTGATGTGAAAATGGGCATTAGCGCACGAGTCAGGCACTTTTGCGAACTAAACTTTTCATCGAGTTTTTTATTTTATTTGTCTAATTATTCCTCTTTAAAGGTACTCGATTAGATTCGGAAACAATTTTTCAATTCCTACTATTAGTTCATTTCCCATTCAAATTTTGAAACGTTAATAAAATACATTAATTCCTACACTCAAATTCAAATACATTTTTTTAAAACTTGTAGTGGAGGACACTCGATGTGAATACAGTTTTTTGAAATATTAATTCGTAATTTAAATTTAGTTAATTAATTTTTAATGCTTTAAATAGTTTTAGCAGTTTGTAATGAAAACTGAAATCAATAGTAGTAGTAAAATGCGCATTTCAACATTTTTCTCGTGAAGGTGAAGAATGCGAATTCAATTCTTGCGAAAATTAATAATGTTTTGATAAATTATTTACATTAATTTTAATTATTTAATAAAAAGTAATTAAAATAATATTTTTCTTTGCTGACCTAAGTAGGTATTGATTTTAAATTTAAAAAAAATATCTTACTTATTTTTAAAAAGGGGGAGCACAAATAATCTTTATAGTCCCAAATAATTGAAAGTCACTATCAGAAGAAAACTCTGTATTGGCATTAATATTTGATAAAATTCTTAATATCGAATTTTAAAAAAAGTTTATTAACTAAAAAAAGAAGCACAATCAAAAAAGAGTAATGAACATAATCTTCCTTTCGCATACATATTTATTAAGATACGTAGGATATAATTGACTATAGGATTTTAAAAAATTAGATAATTATATTATTTCAACAATATAATAAAAATAAATATTTTATAATTCTTAAAATTCCATTAAATTTCATAGAATTAAATTTTTATAGTTATTTTATTTCATTTGTCATTTAATAGTTTATTTTTATTTAATATTTATTAATTTTAATTTTATAGAATAAATGCGCAATAAATTCCATTTAACTTCATAGAATTGATTTTAAAATGCCAAATTTTTTGTATATAATCATCACGAAGAATTTATTCTACAGAAAATGTATTTAAGTATACTTTCACATTAGTTCATATTAATATACTAAACAAAAACTATTATTTCCGGTCATTGCTAACTAAATTGTCCGAAACACGTTCTGCAGCTTAAGCTAATATAAATATTATTATTTTGAAGAATTTTGTAATAAAAATAAAATTAAATAGCATGCTTTTTAAATTATTATTTCCAATTTCATTTCTATCTATTGTGTATTATTAAAATTGCTTTCTTTATAGCTATTGTTCTATCTTAGATTTAAGATAAAAGATATTTTTGAAAAATTTAAAATGACAAATGCTTCAATTTTATTCATAATAAAGTGCGGACTTTTTGATGAAAGCCATTTTTAATATAGTCCTATACCTTAAGAAATTACAAATATTACAAATTTTCATGACTTTCTCATAATTTTTTTTATCCAAAGCCCGAGTCCAATCTTATACTACAAACGGGCAGAATTTCATCTATTTTTAGCATGATAATCATATATAAGAACAATAAAAATTATTATTTGTCAGATATTAAAACTACTGTATTACTAATCATATTCTTTTTAATGAAAAACGTTTCTTTATATTACTGCAATATCTTAAAATTGAAATCAATATTGTGGATGATCTAAAGAAAAAAAAACCCTGTTGTAACAAAGAGTTTTAATGTCTCTTAATATAGTGAAAACCCGAAGGCTCTTTCAAATAATTTTTTCAGTTGCAAAAAAAAAAAAAACATATATGTAATACATATTTTTTGTTTGAAGCAGATGGTAATTTCGAAGACAGAGGAGAGACTTTAGAAATTTTAAAGTTCGCTTTGTTGTATCCCGGGAGACAAAAATTTTGTACAAGCTGAAGCGACTAACACATCACAAAACGATACAAAACGGAAAGAGAAAAAACTCATGAAAATTTCATCCCTGTGAATATATTGGGTCGTTCGAAAAGTAATTTCGTTTTTTCTCGACAAAGGATTTAATTGTATTTTTTTATTCCAACTTCACACTTAAGACGTATAATCATTGTATGTTTTGAGAGGTGATATAGCAATACTTGTTTGTGAAAACGTTCAATTGATTTCGCGCAGTAGTTTTTGGTAGATGCCCTTTTAAATAGGGAAAGCAATAAGCAGCAATTTCGTCATATTTCACTTTTTTCCTGTAGGAAAGGTAAAAATGCTGTTCAAGCCAGAAAGAAATGAACCGATGTGTATGGAGAAGATGCGTTGACAATACGACAGTGTCAGAACTGGTTTACAAAATTTCGATCCGGCAATTTTGATGTCGAAGATGCACCACGTTCCGGATGGCCGGTTGAAGCTGATAAAGACACGATAAAGGTAATAGTTGATGCAAACCGGCGAACAACAACACGTGAGATCGGTGAGAGTTTAAATTTATTGAATTCAACTGTTTATGACCACCTGAAAGGCCTGGGTTTAACCTCGAAGCTCGATATTTGAGTTCTCCATGTCCTCACGGAGAGAAATTTGTGTTGTCGCATTGAAGTCTGTGATTCGCTCCTCAAATGTCACAAAAATGATCCACTCCACCATATTATCCAGATCTGGTTCCTTCAGATTATTACTTGTTCCGGTCAATGCAAAATGTTTTGGACGGTAAAACCTTAGTCTCAAATGAAGACGTCAAAAATCACCTTGGATTAGTTTTTTGCCAGCAAATACCAAAAATTTTATGAGCATGGAATCATGCCTCTACCAGAAAGATGGCAAAAGGTTTTGGATCAGAATGGACGATACATAATTTAATAAAATAATTATTCATTATACGAGGATCGTCTTTCATTTTCACCAAAAAAAACGAAATGACTTTTCGAACAACCCAATATATTGTGAGATTTAATAGGGATTTCCGACACGTGTTAATTTCAAGTAAAGGAATCTTAGGGATCTTTTAGAAGAATGTATTTAAGACAGAAATAATTCATCCCTTCACTCGGAGCGTGGGATAGTATTTTAATAATTTAAAATAGTATTTTCATTTGTATGTGATAAAAAGCATTTCATCAATGTTAGTAGAGATGACTAAACGTAATGGTTTTAATGTGATGGGTAAATAGCTGGTCGCTGGAAGCGGATAGAAATTTTATTAAAATAGTTTTTAGATAAGAATTTTATTTTATTGTTACTTAAAAGCTGTTTAATCTTGGATTATTAGCAGTTTCCGAAATTGGATAATTGTAATCGGTTCATAAAATCATTTGAATCATGAAAGTTTTAATCATAAATTGGAAATAGAACAAGACAAATAAAAAAGTTAAACTACATTTAATATACCAATATAAGGTCATTAAAAGATATCAAGCATTTGCGAAGGGAAAAAAACTCTTTGTACAGCAAATGAGCCCCCCCCCTCAAAAAAACACAAAAAAGCTTAAAATGAAATCTGCTATGCATATTTCAATGTATCATGACAGAGCATCATTTCTTAAAAGACCAAGTACCACGTGCTCGCGCAAGTTAAATTAGATTTTTTATTCATTTTTAATCGTTTCATTGAATGAGTCACTTTAGAACACCAAACGATCGAAAAAAACTTTGTCTCGCATTTATTGTTAAAAAAAACATCACATTTCCTATTTATTTCATTTCATATACTCAACGTGCTCAAAATGACGTTTTTCTAGGTTTTATTTGCTATAGTCATTAACTTATTTTTTTTAATCAAAGCTTTTGTCAATGCAATGGCAACACGTTATTAAAAGCTGATTTTTTTTAGATACTAGTGCAGATAAAGATATTTTTATTTTTCACCGGGTACGGTTTTTTGTTGACGCCACATAACCTCACTTCTAAAACAGTATCATGTTCCGACATGATAAAAACTTTGTACAGCAAATGAAAAACCAAAAAAAGAAAAATAAACAATTTATAAATATAAAGTGCTATATGTATTATGTGTTCGTATGAATTTGAAAGTAAAATATTTTTGTATTTTTAGAAAAAATCAGTAATTTAGGTACCCAGCGGTCCATTTAGGCAATTTACTTCCTTAATTCGATTGATAAAGTGATTCTTAAAAAGGAATATCTATTTGTGTTTTTTTTATCATGTCAGAACATGATTTTATTTTGGAAAATGAGGTCTGTGGCGTCAACAAAAATCCGTAGACGAAAATTAAAAAAACCCGTAGGAGAAAAATTGAAATTTTACTATCTACTCAAGCATTTCAAAAAAAAATCAGCTTTCAACTACGCATTGCCATTGCATTTGCAAAATCTCCGATTAAAAAAATTATTTTAATGACTACATCCACTAAAACCTAGAAAAATGTCATTTTGAGCACGTGATTATATGAGATGAAATAAATAGGAAATGGGATATTTTTTTAAACAATCAATGCGAGACAAAGTTTTTTTGGATCGTTTGCAATACTAAAGTGACTCACTCAATGAAACGTTCAAAATGATTAAAAATATAATTTAACTTGCACGAGCACGTGGTGCTTGGTCGTTCAAGAAATGATGTTCTGACATGATATATTGAAATATGCATAGCAGATTTCATTTTAATCTTTATTTCTTTTTTTGTCTTCTATTTTTTTTAGAAAGATTTGATGTCCATCGAAATTCCGCTAGTGGAAATAAACTCGTATCAAAACAATTGTATGCAACAAAAGAACAATTTTTACTACAATATTTAAGGTATGTAACATTGTCCGTTATCGTTTGCTAGGTTGATAAATAATCGTCATTTTTATTTTTTGTAACATATAATTTGTTAGAAGCATAAAATAGCTGTAGGTTACAAAGCCAAACGTTGGGGGGGGAGGGAAACAGAAGAAAAAAAAACAGCATATCCAAATAAATAAAAACGGTATTCCGAGAGGAAACAATTATCTCGAGTGGAGCACTCTCTTGACCCCCCCCCTCCCCTTGTCCCTCTGACTCAATACCGATAACACAGGTAGATAGCAGAATATTTGGCATTGTGAAAGATCTCTATTGGCGACAAATAGCGCCTGAAGTTGGCGAGCAAGAATTCCGCCTTACGCTCAAGCATACAACCCTAACCACTATATACTTCCAGTCGTAAGCTAACCGTTGTTGGAAAAGGAAGGAAGTTCAGTCGCAGCTTTTTCACCCGGTATTGTCTGTTCTATCAGCCGAGCGGAGTTGTATTGTTTAGTCGTTACACATTTTTTTTTATTTAAAAGTTTTTTTAGAATTTTAAAAAATTTTGTGCGTGTTTTGCTCTTTTTTTTATGGTGGAGGATGTGATTTGATTTTGTGAACAAATTCGTGCTTTGTGGATATTTATTTACATTCATTAGACGTTGGAAAAAAATCGTCTGCTTTGGAACTTTAGTGCTTATAATAGCTGTGGAATAGTATTCGATAAGGAATAAATACACTGATTGATCTAAAAAAAAATTTGAGTTCAAATTTATTATTTAATATCACACGTGCTTTTATTAAAAGTTCGATTAAAAAAAATACTTCGAACTTCTATATTTGGTGATTTTTCTCTATAAACAACACCGTTCTGCATGAGTTAGAAGTTGAAATTCTTTCAGCTTAAAAGATTTTAAAAAATTCATTCAGGATTTAATATATATTATAGAATTTCTAAAGTTGAACAATTTACCGATTAGTGTAAAACTTGAGATTTTTCTTTCAGAATCTGACGTAGAAATTATCTTTCTGAAGGAAGAAAAAAAAAATGATGCGTTTAACGCCAACAACAGTGCACCAAACGTGAACAAGTTCGATTGGATTTGAAGTTATCAATTTACTTTACAGAAATTGAAGTGCATAAATATTAAAGAATATCTCTCGCTTGTTTTGCAAAAGAAGATAGAAAAAAAAGCTAGAAACCGAAACCTTTCAGTCAATCAAGATTCCAGCATGGGAGCATTGACGCAACTGTCAAAACAAGGATTACTGACATCGTGGTAGGAGCAACAGCACACACAAGGAATTTTCATCCAAGTTTTTTATTTTCTTTTTTGTGAACTGCTGTGTGATCTCGTATAACACGATGTACTTAACGATTCTGGTGGTTGTGTTATTATTGGGGTTCACCTCTGGGGATGAATCCCGAATGTCTGTCTGTCCCCAAGTGTGTGACTGCAAGGGACTGACAGTGGACTGCGGAAACCGACAGCTGAAATCTGTTCCCAAACCTTTACCCAAGGAGGCCAAAAGGATGTAAGTAATACTTTTTTTCTCATTTATAAAATTCCATTTTTTTATTTTTTGTTTGCCTCCCTCAATGCCGACATGATCTTAATGAATGCTTGTTTTTAAAAATGTTTTTGATAGTTAGTCTTAAGGCATCCTGAAGTGTGGACTCGTCAAAGCTTGTACAGATTTTTAGAAAAAGTTTTTCAACATTTTAAAACTGAGATTTAACAAAAAGAATTTAATGAAAGTGATTCATTAGAATTGGCCAATAGTTTTAAAAGTTAAATTTCCTTTTTTTCTTTCACTATATTACTTTTTTTTTGAAGGATCACATCTCAATTTATTCTTGAATCCTTTTCGATTCGGCTTAAAAGATTCTAAGTTCAAATACTTTAAGAAGCTTTCTCTTAGTTCTAATGGTGGAATTGTTGTCCTTCTGTTTTTAAATGTTCCGATGAATTTATAACTGGGGAATTTGTTGAAAAGTATCAATAGGAAATGTAAATAGATTAAAATGGTGCTTTTATATATATTTGTTTCAAAAAATATTTTGTATACGTAAAACAAATTTTACTTCGTTTGCTGAAATTTCGTTCAAATTGCAATTTTAATAAAACTAAAAGTGGCAGTTAAGATTTTATAATTGATTTGAAACTTTTGATAACATAATCGTATAATTTGTCAAAAATGAAGAAAATAATTTATTATTACTACATAAATGACTTTAATGTGGTATATTTGAAATTTACTATTTGATTTCTAATTTTTTAATGAAAATTATTAGAACAAATATAATTGATTACCCATTATCTTCAATTTTGCATCTTTTTAAATAAAAATATCTTGCAATTATTAAAAATTTTCAATTACAAACAGATAAATTATCTTGTTACAAATAAAAAAAGCGAGTAATAAAAAAGAGGCTTATTCTTTATTGTTTAACTTTTTTTTATCTCGAACTATTTTTATAATAATATCAGAAGAACAGATTGTATTTAGTATGGATGCTGTTAATTAGAAAAAACTAAGTTTATAAAAATTTTCAGAATGTTAATTTTGGTAAACACTTTTTTCCTGAGATTTTAATTTTTTACGAATTATTTTTTCAAATGAAAAGAAATATTTTAATTATAAAATATTTTTTATTGGGCTTGTTATTGTTATTTTAATTTTTTTTAAATTTATATTTTTCTAAATTGATGTTAAATTCGTTTTTTAATTCGTAATCTTCGCACTGATAGTTTAATGGATTTATTTTAAATTAAATTCTAAAACGCTCAAGTATTCTATTATAAATAGAATATTTAACATAGATACTTTATTCAATAATATACTTTTTAAATATTCCAAAAATTAAAAAGTTGACTTTAAACTATTGAATAGAATTAAGTATTGACTTTATAATTTATAGAAGCCGATTTGTTTCTTGAAAATATACTCGATAAGGAAAAAAGATCATATAATTATTGTTTACGAATTGTAATAGTAGTTCTTCTAGTTCAATATACCTTTCATACTATTACTCTAGCGACTTTGAAGATTAAGAAGCGCCAGCTAACTAAAATTATTTTTCCTATTTCTTTTCATAACTTAATATTTTATTTCCGCTGCTCGCTTTTTATAGTCAACATGTTAAATGCATTATCAGCGTGAACGTGATTTGCTTTTCAAATTCAGCTGGAGGATGGCGAGTAGACTTAATAAATATCTGCAGTTTTAAAAAGTATCAAAAAGTATGGCAATTTAGATGAAATGTTACTTGAATTTTTTTTCTCGCTTAAATAAGTATATAAATTATATGTTGTATACAAAATATGTACATAAATTACACATGGTAAGCAAAGTTTTTACATATTAAAATATTTCACAGTTTATATAGAGATATTAAAATAACAAAACGGTTATATAAATTATTTGAGCATTTTTTCTTTTAATTTTCTTGATATTTATATCCTTGATGGTATAATTTATCTGAATTTATATAAAAAAAACTCTTAACTTTACATTTTTATTTTCGACTAACTTCTTTCTACGCTAAGAAGGTTCTAATCTTTGTCATGATTATACTTATAAATTTATGTATTAGCACTTGTACTATTCTTGGAAAAAGCGCCATATGTTTTGATAAATGTTGTTTTGCTTAATGTTGTTTTATATTATGAATTAATGCTAGTCTTATCATGTATTTAATTAAAGGTTATATTCATTTATATGGAAAGCTTAATTATTAATATTTATTCGTGTATATCGCCAAAAACAAAGCCAAATATGTATTAAGTCTAAGGCATATAATGCCAAATTTAATTAATTTAATTTTAATTTATTAAAAAATTGTATCCCGTTTAAAATATATTTTTCATCTTAATTTCTTGCCCAATTCTTAATTTAGAATAAGTCATCTTAAAAGTTCTGTCGCATAACCCTAAACGATCGCAAATAAATTTTTGTGACACCGTGTAACAATTTTTATAACCCCCCCACCCAAAATCGTTCCCATCCCCAAAGCTGAAAGCTTGATTATGAATTTAAATATTAATCAATAATAACTCTAAGAAAAAAGAATTTATTAAAAAAAAATTTCATATCACTATTTTAAGAATTCTGGGGTTGAATATGTAATATTTTGCAATCATTCTTATTATCGTAGTGTATAATATGAGAAAATCTGGTTTAAACCTTAATCTATTACATACCAAATCTCTACTTATCAAATAACTGATATGGTGACGTTCTGTTATCTACTTAGATGGTTATCTTCTGAGCTGATAATCTACTTAGCTGTGAGACCTCCTTGACGTGACGGAGATATTCCTTTGAGTGTCAATGCTCTTTTCCTGAACTTAAGTGTAAAGCGGTTTTGTGAAAAACTTCGGAAATTTGGCTTAATGCTTTTTAAGTCTGGCAACAAAAGCATCTAGAATAAGGTTTTTTTAAAAGATGCATAGTATAAGGGTTGATTAAAAATTCTGGTTGCAGTAACAGATATCAAGCAAATTATATTAAAATTTTCTCGTTCACGATTTCTCAGTCTTCAGAACTTTTATATAAATGCTTCACTTTAAGACTTGAACCCTAAATATTATTTTTTGTAAATTAAGGCTTAAAGAAATTGACATCGGATTTTTTAAAACAATTTTCTCTCTCTCATCTTTGAAAATAAGATAATAACGAAAAGTTAGAAAAAAATTTATGCGTGTATTGTGACTACTGTTCAGAATGTTCTTTCCTAAACAAAAATAAAGCAAAGTGTTTTCTATGAATGTTAAAATTTCAAAATGTTTTACTTATAGGATATTTATCTTTTTTGCTTATAAAGATTTTCCCCTGTTTCTTGAAGTGTCTTCTGATCCGATTTCTGGTGGTTTCTTCGGGATTTTTTTTGGGGGGGAGGGTTGATTTATTCCCCCTTTCCTTCCTTGACCGTTTGAGTACATTTTACGTCACAGAACGTCATACATTTGTTTGATACAATTCTAGTTCAATACAATTTTTTAAACTTGCGGTGTATGACACTTGGATGTTAATACAGTTATTTTTCCAAAATATTAATTCATTCATTAAATTTTATTTTTCATACTTTAAATAGTGTTTTAACAGTTTGTAATGAAAATTGAAATCAACAGGCAGCAGCTCAATCGGTAAAATGCAGAGATATCAGTATTTTTCACGTGAAGTTTAAGAATGCGGGTTCAATTTTTTAGAAAAATCAATAATTTTTTTTAAATTAAATTATTCATATTTTTTGTAATTCCTTAATAAAAAGTAACTTTAATAATATTTTTGTTGACCTTAGTAGAAATTGACTTAATTTTTTTAATTATTACTTGTTTATATTATACTTATGATGAAGAGTAATATAATGATTGAAAAACAGATCGGCTTCCAGATCAAAAATTTGCCTTAGCAGTCATTGTGTGTGTCAAATGGTTTTGAATTTCAATATGCTAATCGTATGCTTGGCTATACATCATGCTTTTGGCTCAGTGTCGCCAAATATAGTTTTTGCGCCAATAAATCCTAATATCCAACCATATATAATATCAAATAATAGGGATTAGCGATAAATATTACGCTTGCCTAGAGAAAATTTGTTAAATTTGATAAGAATTTGATGTGTTATCTTTTGGGGTGCTTTCTGAAATTATGAAAAGTTTCTTATTTCCAGTTTGTAGTCGTAACGGTTATTTGGATTAATTCGGATTAGCTGTCGTATAAAACTAATCTTTATTGTTCCATATTCTCCAAGCTTGGATAATTAAAAGGCTTGGGTAATCAAATAACTTTCGAATTAGGCATAATAAGTCTAGGGAATGACCTACTATGCCTAATTTGAAAGTTATTTGATTTGGATCTTTCATTTAATTAGGAAAGCAGTGAAATCGAACTTATTCAAATTAAAATTATTTTTTAAATTAATTTTGGAACATTATACTTGTAAAATTCTTATTTAATTACCGCTTACTCATTTTATATTTCATTGTTCTATCTAAAAGATCGAAATTCACTCATTTTTTAAAAAATGTTTCTTTTTTGGAAAAAATATTGATATATAAATCGTATATTGATGAAACATGAATATTTTTCACTTTTACCTACACATGAGTTAATCATTTAAATAAAATTATAAATGCACTTAGTTTAACGTGTTACTCGAAATAATCTACTATGTTACAATATTCATTTTACTGCTTATCTGTCATTACTTATTTTTGAACCTACACTCACCTGTGTGTGTAAAAGCGCATTTCTTCTGGAAAGGCATTTGTATAAATAAGCTTAAGAAGGAAAATTATTTAAAAAAGATGCTTAAGTATAAAAAATAAAGCAAAAAACGCGACTCGAACCGGGGATTCCACCATACTGCTGTACCCACACTTTGAAGGTGTAGGTGAATATACTTATGTTGTTGTTACTAATGACACTTACTATGGACAAGCCCCCCGCTGACACAGCAGCAGATTTAAGCCGAAAGGAGCGTCTCTTGTTTTTGAAGTAGCGCCAACTAGGGCCAAGAGTACGACTTATCTTCACACTCACCACATTTGCTTGCACAGAACCTTTTTACGGGGGGGGGCACAGTCACACATCTCACAGATAGCACACAGAAGAACAACTAGGCCCAAACCCGTACTCGAACCCTGGACTCTCAGAACAAGAGGAAGGCTCGCTACCCTTGCCCAAGAAAGCCGGCAAATATACTTATAATAGTATAAAAAAGTTTTATGTATGTGTGTAAAATTGGATTTTTTAAGGAATTTATCTATATAGATAAAATTAAAAATCAAAACCTTATCTAAATTAAAAATTTCCTCCAAATCATTAATGCCTCTTTCCGAGATAAACATAATAAATAAACTTTATAATAATTGCTCGTTTTAAGACAGAATTCTTTTTAAAAAATGTGGTATTTTATAATTTTAAAGGAATTTCAATCCTACTATTTAATGTTATTTAGATTGTGTTAAGAAAATTTTTGTTTTGTACTCTTTCGTTTAAAACTTAAAATTTCAATATCGTCTGTTAACGCGATATGCAGATATCATTTTTTTAGTAAATGATCCGCAATTACGTATTTTATTTTTCAGTTTTCAAAATACGCCAGTTGGAAAGAAAAAAAAACTAAAAATAACATTTGATATTGAAAATCTGAAATGTGGAAATAATTTCGAGATTTGAATCGTTCGAGAGCTTATCGGAAATTAAAGCTGGCCCTGATTATCTCCTTTAAGCTAGGCTTAAATAAAGAGAAGCGCCGTCATTCTTTCGTGATGGTCATTTCTTTTGGCGTAGATCGATGACCTCTGTTATTTATGAAAACTACTACGATTCCGGTTTTACCGAAATTTAAAAAAATAATTTTCAAGAAATGAGGGAGGGAAATGGACTTACAGTGACAACGATATGGCGTCTCGAGAGATTCATTCTTTCAAACGATATTTCAGCTCATACGAACACAATGAGTATTGCTTACACAAACAGGTGGAAATTCGATTTCCCCCTTTTTATCCAGCTAACATCTGCTCCTTCAATCTGCTGTTTGCCGGGTTTATTTTTAAAACTCTATTCTTGTGTGCGGTAATTAAAATCGAATAGATTATAAAGATATTCCAAATAGAATTAATTTTGCTTTTAATTGAAGGTATATTGCTTGTGAAAGTCTTTATTTTCGTAGTTAAAGAAAGCAGAATTCAATTTTGATTTTTTGTGCTATATTCAAGCGGTATTAATCGAGTCAGATCAGAAAATAACCAAGTAGTTTATGAAAGTTGTTATTCAAGAAAAATGTTTCTATTTGCTCGACACGCCTTTGCACTACTTTGGAATTCAGTTTTAAAATCTAACAAGGTCACTTCAGTTACGTATTTTAATTAATGTAAATAAAATAAACAAGTCGGTGTGTTATTTTTCTTCTCTTTCCAGTTTTCTGTGTAAATTAAATTTTGTTTTTGTTAAAGGTCATCCTATTAAAAATACTATCGAAATTCTATTATCTGGGTTTATTAAAACCAAACTCGTTTCGTTTAATCGAATAATTTGGTAATGTTGGAAAAGTTATTTTAGGAGGAAAAATTAAAAAATTTGTTTGTATTGCATTAGCTTTAATTGAAATCAATGTATATATTTTATACACTTACATGCATATTAAAGCATTAGTACGTTATCGGTTTAATTTGGTTGTTCCGTTGTCTTACTCGTTTCAAAAGAATTTTCTTTAAAAACAATTCAAAAAGATCCTAATTATTGAGTGTTCTTATGGCTGTTATACTTAGCTATATTTTCAGCGTGGTCTGTTTTCATAAGCAAATCATATTTTTTCTCATTTTTATCCAGTTACAAGGAGGATTTTTGCCATATTTTAAGTCTGAATATGTTTTGTTAATTTATGATATGTTTTGTTAATTATCCTCGGTTTTTAAAGAATATATTTGATTTAGAAGCGAGTTTCGTTTACTATCCATCCATATTTACTGTTTAAATCCGTTCTTTTAATCTTAGTGGATTTATTTGACATTCTTAATCCTAAACCAATAAAAAAATTAATAATTGAAAATACTTGTAAAATTTGACTTGAATGTTTACATTTTTAATGACTGAAAAAACTTTTAAGCCTTTTTTTTATTTAAATTAAATATTTTTGATATATTTTGCATCTTCCTTGTGTGAAAAAGTTGTTTCACTAAATTGATGTCATTAGAAAGATTAATGTAGATGTAACTTGACTAAAAGTTGATGTCATTAATAAGGTATATTTTGCAAAATAAGAATTCAAATCTTAAAATACTTATGTATACACATAAAAGCTCATTTTATGTTAAGAAGTTCATCCTTATTCGAAATAAGAACATAAAAAATGGGCTGAAACGTCGAAAGTGGCAACTGGTAAAAGAAAGTGACAACCTCTTCCCGTTCAGTTAGACCTCAACCTTTGAATAATCTTTCATTATCAAAAGGAAAAAGAAAATCGCCAATTGTTATTTTTATCTTGAGAACTTGCACCTTTTTTGTAATCTGTTCGTGGGAATGTCAAAAAAGAGAATCCTTCTTATAGGTTTCGACGTTTCTTTTCAATTTTTTTCATGGCATTCCCTGGCTCTTATAATGCAGTTTTACATGTTCAACATCCATCAGAAGTTTTCGGGACATTGACAATTGTGACCTAGTAAAGAGGATCATTAAGTAAAAACGCTGATAATATTCTCCCTTTTTTAACTGATTATAACTGATAAAAATTAGTAGTACAAATGTTTTTAATTGTTACACTGTGACTAGATTTTGAATCTAATGATTTTGAATTCCAGACTGATTATCAATAACGATCTATTGGTCATTTGGCTTCATTGCATGCCAAACATTCTCTCATTGGCGTAGGTATCGAAATTTGGGGGGTTCCGATGGATGGTTAATTATCGTTTCAGTGACTCAGAATGGTCAAGTATTGTTTTTATGGCTCAGAATCAGGAAATTTGTGCCAAAGAAATTCTCTTGCCACTTCAAAGCGTGTCGTGAAATCTCAAAGCGTAGAATTTTCAGATCGCCAATAAGATGGAGAATTTACAAATAGTCTCAAATAATTTTTAGCCCTATAATAATTAGATAGAAATTCAATGATTAGCTAAAAGCGTGGAATGCACAGAATACGGGTTTTCTTCAATAATACAGAGGTTAATGCATTTAATTTCTTCTTTGTGGAAATTGAAATTGATTTGAATTTGTATTTAGTGAAATGCAGAATAATTGTGTCCTCCGTACGCATTTTCAGTTGTTGAATTTTCAGTTCCATCTAAAATTTCATTATTCACAATAAATTAGATTTTTTTTAAAAAAAATTTTCTTTTTTAAAACAATACCTTAATACGCATTAAATATCCATTTTGATTCAGAAAGTGGACGAATTTTTCAGTTATATGGGATTTTTGACTTTTTATGTTGTTTTCGTGTTCCGCTTTAGAACGGAAGGAAGAGTGCAGTAGCTTCTGAGAGTATAGACCCCTGAGTACCCGAGGGCAGAAGTCTGACTTCTAGCTCACACACGTCACATACCCTTTTTACGAGGAGAACTTCATTCAATCATTTCATTCATTCATCCACATATACTAATTTAACCGCTCAACCGGTTTGTCCGTACGCCGTACGTGCATCGATTTATCGAATTTTGATAGTTGTAAACAAAAAATAAACCATTCATAACAATTATAATTCAATAGTAAAATTTTTTCGAATACGTAGATAAGCCAAGTATTCCATGGATTTCCATTTGAACCAAAATAAGAAAATATTCCCAAAATAGAAGGGGTCATCTTATTAGATGGTAAGGAAAATAAACCAGTTAAGGGGTTAAGTTCTGGAAATGAGAACGATCACCTCTGACCCAGTACCTCCAGTGGTATTACTCTCGACTTGGAGGAATTTGTAACCACACCAAATGTAACGTCCACACACTCTCTCTCTCGCGCGCACGCACACACACACGCGCGCGCGTCTTTGGCTGGCTTGTTCGAACTCGCAGCCCACCGGATTTGAATCCAACGTCCTACCAATCAGACTATCTCGGCCTTGCCTTTTATGTTGTAAGAACAATGACACATTAAGGACCGAAAAGAAATCTGTAAGACATACACATGGTACCGCACGTTTTGGAGCAAACTTGTACGTTCTAAAATCATCGTACGAGCGAGAAACAAGAAACGAGAGAACTCGTGTGCAGTTCTTAATGTGTTAATTGCATTAACTCAAACTCAATTGTAAAGTGTCCAAAAGCATAAATTATATCGAAGCAAAATTAAATAAAAGGTCGCGATTATTTCGTATTTTGAGACCTTTTTTTTTTAAAAAAAAAAAAAAGTAAATTTGTCAGTTTAGTTTCAACAGATTCTTAATGTGTTCATTCTATTGATTTATGTAAATGTATTTTTCTTTTTATGTATTGTGATTCTAGACTGTTTGGCATACATGTTTGTACTCAAATGTTTATTGAAACAGAGATTCGGCTTTTAAAAGTATTCTAATAACTAGATGAAAGACATAGAAAGTTGTTAGAAAATATTCTAATTACTAGATACAACAAATTTGAGCGTGACCACTTATGCTTAATATAAGCATTATCTTCACTGTTTATATTTAGTAGAATTTGTTTTTATATAAGCCTGTGAAATAGGCAATTAGCAAAATAAAGTTTTATAACTGACGTATTTGAAGCATTCTCTCAGCTTGTCTGCCTTTGGCAATTCTCAAATCAAAAATCCAAAGCTGAAAGAAATAATTAAGTTACTCTTAGTCGGTAGGTGGTATGGAAATACCCGCCTTTTCAGCCGGAGAACAATGCAATAACGTCCTTGAAATAAGAAAAGAAAGTAATCTCTTTTTTTAGCACGGTAATATAATCTTAGATTTTGATGGTTTTCTTTCTTTCAAATCGATTCCATCATTCTTTCTAAGCGAAGCACGAATTGTGAATTTTCACAAATCGATCATCCATCAATTCATTGTCATGTCCCAAACCCTGATGACCATGACCTGGGCAAAGCGGATCGCTTACTAAAGCGCTGACGATGGATGCTCCTAAAAAAATTCGTCGTTTTGGATGATTTTGTGTCGGCTTCTTTCTGGGAATAATGTCAATGTAAAAATATCAAAGGTAAAATCAAACGGAAAGTAATAAAAATCAGTTACTCTTTATTTTTATGATGATGTCCACTTATCATCCAAGGGCAAAGATACATATTGCTGCATTATTACCAAGGAAGAAAAGCGAATATTTTACCCCTTGGCGACATAATCCTCTGATTTCTTTGATTCTTTTCATTCTTACATTTTAATCTCATTATTTTGTTTGCATTTTCAGTAGTCGGACCAAGCATTATCTGTATATTTTCACACATTGACTATCCATCAACGCGTTGTCATGTCCCAAACCCTGGCGACCATGACTGAACAAACGAATTACTGGTAAAACATCTGAAGACACTCTTGAAAATATATTAAGTCAAATAGAATTGTTAAAAATCAATTAGCCTTTGTTAGTTTGTTAATTTGAGAATACCAACCCTTTCAAACTAACAATAATATATCCGTCGTTTACAAGAAAGGAAGGTAATTCTGATGTTTAGAACGGTGGTATAACCCTTTTCGATTTTAATTATTTACATTCTTCTATATCAATCTCGTTATTCCATCTGCACTTTCCATAAGTCGGATCTCATCAATCACTAACTGTGAGATTTCACATTTTGACTAACTATCAATGCATTGTCATGTCCCAAACCTTGACGACCGTGACTGACCAAATGAATTAGTGATAAAAGCTCTGAAAATACTCTTTAAAAGTCATCCTTTCCCCACCCCGTATAATATGTATCATGCCGAATTCTTAGAAATCAAGTTAAAAATATATGAAGTGAAATAAAATGATTAAATATCAATTAGTCTTTGCTAGTTTGTTAATGGGGGAATACCAACCTTTTTAAGCTAAGAATAATATACCTTTCGTTGACAAGAAGGGAAAGTAATCCTTTTGGTTTAGCATGGGGTTATAATCCTTTTCGACTTTAATTATTTACATTCTTCCATGTCAATCTCATTATTCTGTCTGCACTTTCCATAAGTCGGATCTCACCAAGCTCTAATTGTGAGATTTCACACATTGATCATCCATCAATGCCTCGTCATGTCCCAAACCCTGGCGACTGTGACTGGATTAATGAATCAGTGATAAAAGCTCTGAAGATACTCTTGAAAAGCCGCCCGTTTTCACACGTATAATATGTATTATGCCGACTTCTTAGAAATCCTGTTACTAGAGTAAAAATGTATCCAAAGTATAAAAGTCAAATAGGATTGTTAAAAATCCATTACTCTTTGTTAGTTTGTTAACACTTCGCTGACCGGTGACGAGTTAACTCGTCTTTTCATGTCCAAACGTTGTTGACCGGTGACGAGTTAACTCTTCATTGCACTTGCATTATCTGTTTCAATTTATAACACCTAGGGCGATATAGAACATTGCAAAAACTTGGCGTATCGTGTTTAGTCTTGTCCGCTCTATAACAGAAAAATTACTTTTCCTAGTATTTACATTTTCATTAGAATTTTAGTAACATTCCAAAAATTTCAACCACGACGGAACGTATCGGCGAGGAACTTTTTAATGTTCCAATTCAACAAAATTCATTGGAGTTTTTTTTAGAACGTTTTACTTTCATGTTCAATTACAAAAAAGTAGCCGGTGACATGACATAGTATCTGTGTAAAATTGCCGGTCACCAAAGTGTTAATGTGGGAATGAATACCAGCCTTTCCAAGCGAATAATACTATATCTTTCGTTGACAAGAAGAGAAAGTAATACTTTTGTTTAGCCCAGTCGTATAATCCTCTTCGATTTAAATGATTTCCTTTATTCCGAGTCAATCTCATTATTCCGTCTGCACTTTCCATAAGTCGGATCTCGCCAAGCACAAACTGTGAGATTTCACACATTGACCATCCATCAATGCGTTGTCATGTCCCAAACCCTGGCGACCGTGACCGGGTAAACGAATGACTGGCAAAAGCGCTGAAGATGCTCCCGAAAAATCCTTCTTTTTGACTGATTATATGCATGAGGCCAGCTCCTTCCTTGTGAGCGTGACGTGCTGCATGTGATTAAGCTCCCAATGATGTCCGCTTCCTCGTTTCTCATTCCGATAATGCGTTTTAATTTCGGAGGCGATAAAATTATGGAGATTAAGTCGCATGTTCTTTTACCATGAAAATTTGCCATCGTCCCTCGGTCTAGGGAACCCCTAATGTGGTTATTAAAATAAGATTAATAAGTTCTGGTAGAGGGTTCGCTGACTTAGGCGGTACAGATCTTACATCTATTTTTATCTTTATCTTATCTTTACATTACCTACACTAACGCCTTTCGGTATTGTTTTCACCACTAGTGATTCTGAATTTAATGAGGTATATATGCTTGCTTTGACTGAATCATTTTCATACACTTACAAAATGCTGAAATTTCAGATGGCCGTGTTTAAATCACTTGTGTATGCTTTATGAGATGTTAGCTATTTAGAAGATTGACCTTTGCACTCTGTTGGTGAATATGACTCATCATTCAAGATTGGGCATCATTTTAACGTTTTATTTATTTATTTTTCCAATTTGATTGTTACAAACGCCTACATAGTGGCTAAGAGATGTAGATTAATTTTTCAAAGAATTTCAACTTTAAAAGAATTATGTATATTTATCTTTCATAGCAATAAATTGGATGAAATTTAGCATTGAGATAGATTATTGTCCAGTGTAGAATTTGGCGTAATTCTACATTACTTGGCGATTTTTCACTTTAAAATTGTTGTAAGGAATTTGGTGATATTCCATATTATTTAGCTATTTTTTTCGCATCCGGCTAACGGAAAAGTACCAAAATAAAATATAATAAAGGTAATTAAATTTGTTAATCCGTATTACCCCAACTGACGTAGAAAATTCATGCATTTGCGTTGAATTGGCATGCACAGTTTGTTCTTGACTTGATTTATTTTTGGCCAGACTAATCAACAAAACCATTTTAAATAATTAGTTTGCTGTTTTATAGATGCCAAATGTGTGTGCTGAATCTTATTTATCTATCTAGCTTTCTTCATTTTGTTATTATTATATTTATATGTGGACAGATGGACTTCTTTTTAACAGTGTTAGCTCAAAATTTTACCTAACTCTGCAAATTTGTTAACAATTATCAATTAACAGTTTTTTTTATGTATTGTTCTTATTTATTCAATTGTTTTTAAAAAAATTGTTGAACAATGCTACATATCAAATTTAAAAAAAAGAAAAAAAAAGGATGTCTAATGTTTTGAAGCTCGGAGAAAAGGGGAGACAAATGTATTTCTCCAATATATTCGTTTCTCCGTCAAAATAATTCGGATTAATTGCTTGGTAAGGATCACAAAGTTGACGTTTATCAACGTTTTACAAAGAAAAGACCTTGGAAAAATTCTCACCGCACAATAACATTGTATTGATTCATTTTAGATAAACTTCAATATCTGTTAAGAATTTCAGTTTTGCCTTGAACCCTTGAATCAAATTTCCAGACCATCTGCCCTCTAAACCAATCCAGAGCACTCTTGTCCAGATAAAAATATGAATCAATTACCTGAAGGAAATGGCCGGCAGATGTTACTTCTCAAGTGAAGTCATTGGAAAGTCGCACGAACATCCATCGTTAAAGCTAGCCAAAGAATTAAACTAACAAGTCAGTTAATTCTTTTTTGATCTTGCTTAAAAACTGATTATATTAAAAATATTGATCCCCTTAAACGAATATTTTTCGATGTATTATAAAGCGAATGATGACATCAATCAGAATCACACAAAGCGAATATTTTTGTGCAAATTATGAAACGAATGATAGCATTAACTCTTAGCATTCCGAAAAATTAGATTCAAAATTATTCACCTAATACAAAGATTTGTTTAGTGCTATGAAAAATAAATATACATAATTCTTTTAAGTCGAATTGCTTTGAAAAATTAATCTACATCTCTTAACCATTATGTTGGCGTTTTTAACAATTAAATTTGAAAAATAAATAAATAAAACGTCCAAATGATGCACAATCTTGAATGGTGAGACAAGAAGCGCCATCGGAGTGCAAAGGGTTAATCAGGATTACTTTAACCGGCATCTACTTTAACAAATGTAACATCATGTTGCAGATAAAATTAGCGAATAAATTTGTGCACATGATGAAACGAATGATAACATTAACCCTTTGCACTCCGAAAAATAATTAGATGCAAAATTATTCACCTAATACAAAGATTTGTTGATTGCTACGAAAAATAAATATGCATAATTCTTTTAAAGTCGAATTTCTTTGAAAAATTAATCTACATCTCTTAACCATTATGTAGGCGTTTTTAACAATTAAATTTGAAAAATAAATAAATAAAATGTCGAAATGATGCACAATCTTGAATGGTGAGACAAGGGGCGCCATCAGAGTGCAAAGGGTTGATCAGGATTACTTTAAGCGGCATCTACTCTAACAAATGTAACATCATGTTGCAGAATAGCATGATCACACAAATTACATTTAAAAGTAATCACACTTAGATTGTTTAAAGTAAGTCGCTCTTAATCGCACCTTAAAAGTATGGAGAACTGAAAACTATAATATGAAATTGTCATCATTTTGTTGGAAAATTTTGAAGAATATGCTGTACAAAGGTTTATTGAATTAAAACTATTTATTATAGTTTCTAATTAAAAACAATCCGAAAAATAATTAGATTCAAAATTATTCACCTGATACAAAGATTTGTTCAGTGCTATGAAAAATAAATATACATAATTCTTTTAAGTCGAATTGCTTTGAAAAATTAATTTACATCTCTTAACCATTATGTAGGCGTTTTTAACAATTAAATTTGAAAAATAAATAAATAAAACGTCCAAATGATGCACAATCTTGAATGGTGAGACAAAAGGCGCCATCGGAGTGCAAAGGGTTAATCAGGATTACTTTAACCGGCATCTGTAACATATGTAACATCATGTTGCAGATTTGCATGATCACACAAATTACATTTAAAAATAATTACACTTAAATTGTTAAAAGTAATCTCACTTAATCGCTCCTTAAAAGTAATTAAAAGTACCCAAATCTTAAAAACTATTATATGGAATTGTCATCAATTTGTTGGTAAATTATTAAGAATATGCTGTACAAAGGTTTATAGAATTAAAACTATTTATTATAGTTTTCAATTAAAAACATTTCATAGTAATATCTATCAGGTCAACAGAAAACTTTTATCAACGTATGGATTTCAAAACCAGCTACGCTAACGTTCAACTCTAAGTGTGGTTTGTCATTGAACGATACAGATCTTTATTTGTAGTTTCTCTTCTTCTGTGACTGTTAATGTCTGGTATGCATAGTCCCAGATTTCTTTTTCGTTTTTTCGTCTATAAGGAGCATTCTTTCCAAAGAATTCCTTTCTGAAAAAATAAAGTTTTCCGTTAGACTAAAATGTTGTGGTTTTGCTATTTTCTCAGATAACATAAGCAGATAAAATTTCTTCTATTGTGAATGATCCTATCTCTAGGTATTTTACCTGGTAAAAGCATGTATTGCAACCAAAGAAAGTCAGATTCGAAAGGCGATAAGTTATAGATTGTTTGCCATCAATTCTAATAGTACATAGAATCTATCTCGTCTGAAATCCCCCGTCTTGTCCGTAAATCTTAAGATTAGTGTGCATCTTTAGGCAAGCCACAAAAATCACTGTCTTATCAATATGTGAACGACCATTCCACGAGGCTTAATTCCAGACTGTCGCCAACTTTCACAATGCCATCTTGGCGTGTAATTTTTGATAAAAGTGACATTTTGAAAAGCTTTTTCGGAATTAATTACCTGTAAATACCTAAAATTTAAATATTTGGTTTTTTAGAGCAGAGTAGTTTTTTAGAGTAGTAGAGTAGAGGTTTTTAGTCTTTAGTCAAGCCACAAAAATCACCGATAATGTCTTATCAATATGTGAACGACCATTCCACGAGGCTTAATTCCAGACTGTCGCCAATTTTCCAGACTGTCGCCATCTTAGCATGTAATTTTTGATAAGTGACATTTTGAAAAACTTTTGAGGAATTAATTACCTGTAAATACCTAAAACTTAAATATTTGGTTTTTTAGAGCAGTAGAATAGAGGTTTTTAGTCTTTAGTCAAGCCACAAAAATCACCGAGAATGTCTTATCAATATGTGAACGACCATTCCACGAGGCTTAATTCCAGACTGTCGCCAACTTTCACAATGTCATCTTGGCGTGTAATTTTTGATAAAAGTGACATTTTGAAGAGTTTTTTCGGAATTAATTACCTGTAAATTACCTGAAATCTACATATTTGGTTTTTTAGAGTGGACCTATAGAAAAAAGAAAAGAAAATGCCGATTTAAAAGGATTTATTATAAAATTTAATAGGGCTACAAATTTTAAATAAATTCTTTAATTTTGATCTCTTCCATGGCTGATAATTGCTGTAATTCATCTTCGTATGAATATTTTTTCATGCGAGAAAATAGCCTGTATAGAAATATCGAGTTCACATTTTTCTGAAAATACAGAGCAATAGACAGTCTACTTGTAGGATTTGACTCAAAATGTAACAGGTGCCTACGCTATAAACATTAAATCTCTGTACCAAATTTAATTTCTTTAGCTTTTTTTTGGTTTTATAGTTATCGTGTTAATTTATATTCGGATAAACGATTTTTTCTAAACAGATTTTACTCAAAATTTGATAGAAATATGCAATTTTGGCCTAAAGACCGTATACCAAATTTTGCCCTTCTAGCTCAAAGCTTCAAACACAAAAATGTTTTTGCCACAGAGAGACGGACATTTTCCAAAAATGTTTTTCGAGCTTGGTAATGTCTGAAAACTGATTCTCGTGAGTGATCACGTGATCAATGACGTCTGAAGATTTATTAAAATCTCGAGCTTCGAATTTTTTAACGATTACTTTATTTTAAGTAAGATTTTTATGTTATTTTATTTTATATAAGAATATATAAAAAAAAAAGAGGAAGCAAAAAATTATGTGACAAAAGTCGCATGAAATTGCTTAAAGCATAAAAAAATACCCGACATTCGCAAATTCAAACAAAGCACCTTGTTTTAGGAAGGATGAGGGGAAGGGGAACGGAACGTAATGTATTGATCCAGTGGCAGTCTCCCCCCCCCCTAATAAATGCTTACTCAAATACCGGAAGTACTTGAGAAATCATAACATCGATTTAACTTTCCTTCATCAATTATTTCGAAAATAATATTTATAAAAAATCAGCGGTTACGGATAATATATTTTCCACTTCAAAACTTTCTTCTTTTTAACCTTGTTGATGTGTCGAGGATGATTGATTTGTTCTTTGGTATCAGTATCAAACGATTAAAAAAAGTTCTAAATCAAAACATATTCCTTTGGAGAAACATATTTAGAATAACTTTGAGATTATATTTTTGTCTTTTAGCATTAATTACATTCACATCAACATTCTCACGTTTCTTCCAATGAATATAATTTGTGAGTTGTTTCTCGATTGTTTCTATTTAATGAAGTGGTAATTTCAATAGTTAAACACCTCATTTATCAATGGCAAATTTCAGCAACAACAAAATATACTTGTTAGAGCACCATAATTAGATCAAGAACCTTGATATTCATAATCTTACGGTCGTAGTTTATATCATTAATAAACGGTTTTACAAAACTATTTGCTAAAAGAAAGTGTTTTTACTGTTAAGTGTCATTGTATTTCATTCGAATATCTTATTAATAAATCAGTACCTTAATCATTTGTTAAATATTTTGATAAATTCGGGCTGTAGAATTTTAATTATTAGTCGATTGGTTCGCTGATAATATTGATCATATTTTAGATAAATCATTTAATTATAACTTCATATTTATTGTCGTTCTCGTGTTCCACTTTACAACGGAAGGAGGGGTGCAGTAGCTTCTGAGGGTAATTCATAGAACAGACTCTCCGACCGGCCACGAAGGCACGCGGATTAACCATCAGAGCTGACTGGACCGCCGCAAGAGCAATTAGCGGGAACTGTGGTTGAGTCCGAATGACTGTCACCGGCCACAGTACAATCCTCCCCGAAGGAAGTACTTCCCTTCATCGAAGGGATGAGCCTAACCCCCACCTATTAGATCTAACCACCATACCGGGAGCATCTTATGCTCACGAGGTGCCCCCCCCCCCGGGAGGTCAGTTTCTGAGAGTATGAGCCCTGAACACCCGAAGGTAGAAGTCTGACTTCTAGCTCACACACGTCACAAACCCTTTTTACGAGGTGGGCTTCATTCGTTGCATTTCATTCATTCATTCACAGATCATAATTTAGATCTGGAAATTAGATACCTGATATACATTAATATTATCTGGAAATCGAATTTGTGTTTTAGGCAAGTTTTTCTCAACCGATTGAAACAAAAATTTTGACACAAAGTTACAGTTAGTGACACAAAGTCTCGAATCAAATTTGATATATTTAACTGCATTTTTGAATTATCACGTTTGCTTATTTCTGAAAGTACGACCAACAAACGATCAACCTTTAGTTTAATTTGGTTCAAAATTTGACAATGTCCACTTTATAGCTGTTAAATTAGTATACCGGATTTTATCTCTCTAGTTCCTTTTGTTTTATAAATACTGTTTTAACTTGTATTCTGACTTCCTCTGCATTGATTTTTACATAATTTAATAGAAATCGTCAAATTTAAAGTATAGATCGTATACCAAATTTCATTTGTCTATCTCAAAGCATATTTCAGTTGTCTTTGCCACATACTTATGGTTATTTTCCAAAATTGGGTTTCTTGAACTCAAGAATTTCTAAAACATCAAAATTTGTCAAAATCTTCAGTTCTATTTTGTGGCAATTACTATATTTTCTCCGGCGTTCTGGCTCAGAGGTAGAGCGCCTTCCTCGTGATCTGGGCGTCCCCATTTCGAGTCCTGGTTTAGGCATGGTTGTGTTCTATCTGTGAGGCATATGAATGTACCTCCCACCCCTGTAAAAAGGGGCTGTGCAAGCGAATGTGATGTGTGTAGCTAAAGTCGTACTTCGCGTCGGCTTAAATCCGCTGATGCATCAGCGGGCTTGTCCATGGCAAGTGCCATTAGTAACAACTATATTTTCTCTATACTATACTTACAAGAAAGTTAAAATGCCATAATTCATGGAAAATCGCGTCACTGGTCACTAAAAAAACTTTTATTTGAACTGGTGTCAATAAAAAAACTTCTTTTAAAAAAAATTTGAAGCCAAGTAAAGTTTATTTTCGTTCAAAAAATTTATTGCGTATTACAAAATTATTGCGAGGAAAAGCTAAATTTTTGCTTATTTTTTATTGTTCAAAATTATAATTAAATTTAAAAACCAATCACTCCGAGATATACCTTTTCATCCTCCAAAATCTATATATGCCAAATTTGGCAGCTCTAAGTCAAACGGTCTGTCCTGTAGACCGCACGTGTAC
This sequence comes from Argiope argentata, assembly GCA_026289955.1. Lineage (NCBI taxonomy): Eukaryota > Metazoa > Arthropoda > Arachnida > Araneae > Araneidae > Argiope > Argiope argentata. The sequence goes on along the minus strand of JAOUZG010017940.1, from coordinate 2,144,864 downwards.
GTACGCATGGACCTTTATTAATAAAAGAAAAAACCTCATGTTTCCGTATCTAATTAAGAGATTCTGGCAGAGCGGAAAACTTTGTCAGTCGGTAGTATTCATTCATATTTTTCTCATTTTGCCTTATGGAAATGAAGAGCCGTTTAAAGAAGAAATATGCTAGAGAATATTAAATCTGTTTGAGGAGCACGAAATCCGATCTCCAGGTATCGAATTCAAGGTATTCACTTTTCAACGAAGTCATTGTTTTCATTACCCTGTTTTTGAACTAACGGGAGTAATTTATTTTCGCTAGTAATATTACTTTCTCATTTATTAACTCATTAGGAAGTTTTTTTGATCTTCGTAGTATTGTGAAGGAAAGTGAATAAGGATTTTTTTTTTGGGGGGGGGGGGAAGTCATGTTTTTCTTAAAATTGGGTAGAAAGATTGATACCGATCTGCATTGTTGGTGATAAGTTCACATATAAGATTTATCTGAGTTTTAAGTTATTGATTATATGTGCTCGTGAATTTATAGAGCGATAAGTAATCGACTTATATAGGATTGAATTAGGAATCGGACGCTGCTCTATAATTATTTGATGATAAATCTATATATTTAAATTGATTTCTCTTTCTATGTCCATTTTTGAGTTTTTCTTTCTTTTTTGTTGAAATAAAAAGACGAACAGACTTTCCATATACAGATTAATACGAAAATATGGATTAATTTGGAGATTTGGAAATTTTAAATGGCCGGAAATACCAAATTCTATGTCTTAGCTTGTTATATTTTTTGAGCTACCGCAATTAGAAACAATCTTTGGATAAATTTTTAGCAAGCTTCAAATAGTTCTGAACATGGTTCAAAATAGACCTCATATTCCTATTTATATTTCTATATTATTCATATTCCTGGATACAGGACATAAATGTAAGTATATTTGTGAACCAAAAGACGGCAAATACTGTAATATTCTCATCTCAAATAAACCGATTTTTATCATTTACGATGAATTTTGCTTTTATAATTGGTGGCTGTCACATCAATTACATAAACTCTCAACATTCAAATTGAATTTCCTTATTAAGAAACTTCAACCGTGAAGCTTATTGATATATGAATCCTAAAATTATCTTCTTTTTTTAAAAATTTTACAAAATTTGAGCCATACTGAATCAGTTTTTCTGTTCTGTTCCCAATACAGGGCTTGTAGTCTGTCTGGAATCGTTCTGTTTCCAATACAATACTTGCAATCTATTTCGAATCATTCTGTTTCCAATACAATACTTACAGTCTATTTCGAATCATTTCGGTTTCCAATACAATACTTGTCTATTTCGAATCTTTCTGATTTTCAATACAAAACTTGAAATTTCTATCGAACCGTTGCGGTTACAGTGCAAGTAATCTGTCTCGTATCATTTCGATTTCAATACAATACTTGCAGTCTGCTTCGAATCATTCCAATCCCAATACAATACTTGTGGTCTGTCTCGAATCGTTGCGGTTCCAATACTTGTAGTCTGTCTCGAATCGTTGCGGTTCCAATACAATACGTGTTGTCTGTCTCGAATCGTTGCTGTTCCAATACAATACGTGTTGTCTGTCTCGAATCGTTGCGGTTCCAATACAATACGTGGTGTCTGTTTCGAATCGTTCCGGTTCCAATACAACATTTGCTGTTTGTAATTTTTTTTTTTTTGTATTCATTTAATTTGACTCGTTAGAAGTTGTCCGTCTGTACTTTTCCTTTTTTATTTGTTAAACCTTTTGCCCTAAACATTTTATCAGTAAGTATGCGGTTGGGCTATAGAATCCTAATAAATAAATTGGTCCGCGATTTCCAAAGGAATATTGCGAAAGCTTGTTGTCTTCTCTATCTTTCGAGAAGAATAAGCTGTTACACCTCGGACCATACCTTATTTAAGGTGTGGGTGCCTTTTTGATAGTGAAAAATATCATACCGTTGCGAATTGACCTTGAAGAACCTAGAGGTTAAGCTTCTTTTTTTGAATTAGTCTTTTTAACCCTTTTGAACCCCGAATTCTCTATTCTACCTGTTGATGGCAACTCTTAAGAGACGGACTCACCCACCTTCTTAGAAATTCACGACTTTATTTGTCTTCAAGTGTTCTTCGATGTTATTAACCTTTTAAACAGCCTTTATTTTCAGTATCTGCGTTCATGCGATATCTTAGTAAAATGGTATTGAAATTTCAATATGAGTTTTTTAAAAATATATTATACTCGTATTATAATATATGTCCAGTAGTATTCATATTTGCCCAGTAAAAATTAAAGATTAATCAAGATTGTGAATTTGATAAATAATTTTAATTTGAAAATCTATTTATTAATGATCAAAAATTAAATTAAATTGAATTTTTGTTTTTAGTATTTTGACTGGACGTTTATATTTCAATATTTAGTCTAGTTTCAGTCCGAATAATTATTGACTACAAACATAGTAATTAAGTAAGAGATGAAAGTTAATTATTATCTCAATGTATTCTTGGCTTTTTTAACACAATAAATGCTAATAAGCAGCAGTATTTTTTGTAAATTGCTTCAAGCAAAATTTATAATTCATGGCACAGTTTTTTTATTTATATCTATTAAATTTAACTTATTTATTTATTGTGCAGTAAGAAAAGGATCTTCTGAATTTTATTTCCAGAATTAAAAATAAAAAATTGAGGGGAATAATTCCTGAACATGTTATCACATAAATAATTTTTACATCACTATATATTCGGAAAATTTTACAATGAAATTAATTTTATTTACGCGTATTTTTTAAAAAAATTTTTAACAAATATTTTAAATCTATTTTGATACAAAATCCGTTGTATAATTTTTGGTGAAATGCCAATTGATTAATGTGGTGAATGCATTAATCTGGTGATTTGATACATTAATCTGCATTAATCCGATGAATTAATACAATAATATACATTAATTTGGGGAATTAATACATTAATATTTGAATCAATATATTAGTCAAAGCATTAACGTGGTGAGTTAATACATGAATTCGCATTAATGTGGCAAGTCAATGCATTAATATGGGGAATCACTACATTAGACAACGTATTAATCTGTGAATCAATGCATTAATCTGGTGAAATACTAACTGTTTTTATTGTTCTATTAAACCATTCAATTACAATCTTGTAGTAATGTTAAAATTGAGAAGGAAAAAAAAGTTTTTTTCGGACATTGATTCTAATGTAAAATTTTCACTTCCACTGTTTCATTTTAAGTGCCCAGACATTTATAATTGATTGATTCCATCAAAATCTTCTATTTTTATCTTATGAATAAATAAAAGGAATATTTAATTAAATGCATTAATAGATTTATGACCCCCAAAAGCAATATTTCATAAGAACGAGTTAGTCGTCAAAAACGGCTAGTTATATATAATCTCCAAAAGTGAAATGATTCCTTTATACAAGAATCATTGTCTTTTAAGCACTAATCCTTTTTGACTGAGGCCACTGAATTGAATTTGCAATATCAGTCGACGTATTTAACTGAATGCTAGTGTCGAGCCTTTGACCTGGTTAAAAAGCAAGAATTTTCCTTCAATTAAATGGGTTAAGGAGCTTTAAAAATGTTATTTCTCCTTTTAATGTCGTGTCTTGAACCTAACATGACAACATTTCTAAACAAAGGTGGCCTTCGGGAAAAAATGTCAGTTGTTCTCTGCCTGCTAAACCACAATATTCTAAATGATTTACTCTGAATGTTATGTAATAATTTTTATAGAGTTTGAATTTCCCTATACCGTTCTTATAGAAACAATTTTTTATCGCCATTATATGAACCATTTTTATCGCCATTATATGAACCATTTTTATCGCCATTATAGAAACGATTTTTTATCATCTTTATAGAAACCATGTTCTTATCGCCATTATAAA
>JAOUZG010017940.1:2112915-2133980 GCA_026289955.1 Argiope argentata | reverse complement strand
ATGCAATGATATTTGCTTGATTTAATCATCGCTCCTAGAATCAAAAAAAAAACTCTTCATTTGAAAGTATGCAATAAAATTTTCTTGATTTAATCTAGATTTCTAGGTTCAAAAGCCCCACTTTGTCTTAAAGTGCAATGATATTGCTGGACTCAAGCTCTTTGCTGGACTGAAAGCTATGAAGAAAATGTTGGTGAGAAGGGAAAAGTCTTGGTTAATATCATAGATGGGGCATATATATCGATTGTGCAAAGAAATTACGTTCTGAAATTTTCTTTTCCCCATTTCTTCTCACGAGTGAAATTAGAAAAATTATTTCATCTACAAGAATCATAGTTTTACGATAGCAAACATTGTACTGAAAATGTGAGTTTGAACTTTGAGATTGGAAAATACTTTTTAACCCTTCATTTCAACTGCTTACTAATCTTGACCACTGACTCCTTTTTAGAAAGATTTCAATTGCATTTTCTTTCATTCTCTTTGCCATAACCCTTAAAAATATAGAGTTGGAAATGTAGAAAAAGGGGTGGGGGATAGATGAAATTTTACTTTTTACTGGCTAAGGTAAAAATCGCCAATATAAGCTGGAAGTTTTCTTGTTTTACATTGAGTGACCAAAAATGATGGAATTCAAAACTTCATAATTTTGACATTTTTGAAGACTAGAATTAATATTATTTTTTTTAAATTTGGAATTCTCGAGTGTCAAAACAATTTAGCTAGATATGAATAATAGAAAATAGAATGGCTTTGTATAAGTTTAGCTTTCATATTTTTTTTTCAATTATGGCAAAGTAATATATTGACTCATACATATACATATATTGACTCAATATATGTGTATGCATATACTCAACAGCTCATACACATATTGACTCGAACAGCTCAGAATATAATTTTTGTCTTTTAGTTCATTTTTTCATCTGCAAATTTGTACGTATTTCTAACAGTGTGAAAATTATGTCACGAATAGAGTGGGGAATCCAGTATTTCTAACAGACCGCGGTGGACTGGTGGTAACGTTTTCGACTTTGGAACAGGAGATTTTCAGATTCGAAATCCGATTTCACCGATGAATCCTCGTGTAAGTGTGTCTGGTATGCATAAAATCCATCGAGGCAAAATATGATCTCTCTTGTGTGGTGTGGAAGCTTGGAGATGGAGGTGCCAGTTCAGGTTCCATTGTCTCATTTGATTTGACCGTAGTCCAAAATTATGAAGTCCGTCCCAAAACAGTTATAACAAAGAAAGCCTGACTAAAGCAAGGGCATACGGTGCAGTTGCCCTGGGCCCCAAAATAAGTAGGGCCCCCAAATCGAATAGAGTTTTTATTTTACGTTTCCTTCTTTAAAGAATCTTCATTACTAAAGTAGCAAAGCAGAGGGACCCCAAAAAAGTTTTTGCCCCGTGCCCCTCTGCTAAGGCTAAGGCAGGCCCTGATAACCCAACACCCAAGTGACTCGTTCTTGATCGTACCACCAGAGGCAGTAGCCCATCCAGCTCTCTCATCCGAACACAGACGAATTTCTTCCTTCCTCATCTTCTCCTACTCACCTGGAAAGCTCTTCTCCCATTGGCTGCGACAACTCTACCTCCCAATCCTCTCAGACTCTCCCACTACCTTGCCAGTATGGCTTGCTCAGCGGCTGAATTTGCCTACCAGTAATATTATTTCTTTTTTTTAATATTTACAATCTAAATTTTAATTCTATTAAGTACTTTTTTCTCTTAATTAAATAACTATGCAAAAACTTTTATTATGTTAAATCTACTTTGTTATGTATCTGTGATATAACAAAGCCTAATACCTGCATTCTAGCTATGGAATGCAGGTTATAGGCTTAGCGCCCGGGTCTTCCAAATAAAACCACTATCGGTTGGCCCTGATAACAAATATCCTAAATAGGCAATAACAAGCTGTAAAACGGGGCGTTAATGTAACTGAAACTAAAAATTAAGCCTTACAATTTAGCTTCATTTAGCACCAAAACTAAGCCAATCTAGCTCCATTTAGCTCAAATTAACTCCAAAACTAAGCCTTATAAATTAGTAACCTTGCAGTTCAACTGCTGAAAAATATGAAGCCGGTCTTATATTTGGCTAGATTTTTCGAACTTCTGAAATCATACCTTACCAAAATGGTGGCATTGATAGAATTCCATTCAAATCACGTGATTAAAATAAAACGTTAAACCTCTGCAACGAACCACAGCTAATTCTGTTTCTTTGCCTTGGAATGGCTTCACCAAAGCCAACCTGTTTATTTTTTCCAGAATATTTTGTTTACTGTTTGCATTTAATTAATGTTGGAATGACTTAACGCACAAAATATGAAATGAAAGTTGGTAAATATTTAAACCTTTTGTTTAGGTGACCAAGGATTAAATTTTTTGATTTTAAATAAACACCATTTATCGTCTAACACTATCATCGTCATAAAATTAAAAAACAAAGTTTTGTTTACAATTTTTTTTTTGGTCTTGTATTTAATTGAATTTTATTTTGGAAATTGATTATAAAATATTGTTTAAAAACTTCTATGCGATGCATTTGTTTTTTTTTTTAAATGAAAATTGGCTTTAAAGCTTTTCAAATACAGAAACACATTCTGAACTATTTTGACCTTCATAAAGCATTCTTTCATCTTGTAAAAGAAAGGAGAAGGTGATAAATTCCCCCCCCCCTTCATTCTTGCGTTTAATTGTTTTTGTTTCTTATCGATGCCATCGTTTTGCTTCACTGATTTTCGTTTTCGATATCTTTTAAGTGAAATTCATTGCGAGATGTTTAATGTATACTTAAAGATTCATAACATGATTTACTCCTGTTTATGAATGGGAATTTTTAAATTTTTTTTCTTGCTGTTGGATTTATAGCTGTGGATTTTTGCACAGTTGCGAATAACAATAAAAAGTCTTATAGAAATCTTCTGACAGATGACTCCAATCCAGCATACATCCTGCCAAAAGTAGTATCTTGCTTTCCCTATATAAGGTATTTGTCATCGGATCTGCAAGAAAAGAAGTTACTTTAATTTATATTTAAATTAAATTACATCGTTACTTTAATTTAAATTGCACGCATAGCTGAAACCTTCACAGATAATAAAGTTTAAAATGTATTTTTTCGTAGTAAATAAAAAGTTACACCTAATTTATTATTTTCCCTATACTCCAAGTAAAAACTATTTTACGGCACGTCTGTACCACATTGATTATTTCTTTAGGAAAAATGGAACTCTGATCCATAAAGGTTCACTATCCCTCCCTGACCTAGGATATCATGTTATGTATAAAAGATTCTAATGATACACTCAAACAAATTTTATCTATCATTCAAATGCCGGTCAAAAGTTGTTGTTATTGTCGTCGTGTTCCTCTTTACAATGGAAAGATGGGTGCAGTAGCTTCTGTGGGTATGGACCCTTGAGTCACAAACTCTTTTTACGGGGCAGTCATCATTCATGCATTTCATTCATTCATCCTCAGATCGTAATTTAGATCTGGAACACCGAACGTTAAGAAGTCAGTAACTTAATCGTATGTAAAATGTTTTGATAAATTTGGGCTACAGATTTTTGTTTAATTATTAATCACCTGGTTCTCTTGGAATAGTGATCATATTTGATTTTCGATAAGTCATTTGATTATAACTTCATATCTATTGTTGTTGATCTCGTGTTCCGCTTTAGAAAGGGTGCATTAGCTTCTGAGAGTATAGACCACTGAGCAACCGAGCACAGATGTTTGAGTTCTAACTCACAGACGTCACTAACTCTTTTTACGAGGCGAACTTCATTCATGCTTTTCATTAATTCATCCACCGATCGTAATTTATATCTGGAACAGAGAATGATCTCCTCTGACCCAGTATCCCCAGTGGTACTACGCTCGATATGGAGGACTTTGTAACCAAGACAGTTGTAACGAGTGCCAGCCACCACACAATAGGAGAGTCTTCGGCCGGTTGGAGAGGTTCGAACTCGCAACCTAAGGAATACGAGTCCAACCTCTACCAGCCCGGCTATCTCGGCCTTCCCGTCAAAAGTGACTTCATTTGAATTAGAGAAATCGAGAGCTGAAGTGAATTTCTAGAAATGAAAAAGTAATTTAATTCCATTGTTCTATTTTTGACGAGATTGCGGTGACCAAATAACTTAATGATTGGACTCTCATGTAGTTGAGTAATAGGATGACGCATATTAACTTACATGGTACCATTAAATATTTGATTTAATACTGCGATTTACAGGATCTTAAAGACTTCTTCTCCCGCATTATTTCAATGCAATACAAATGCAAAATTCAAAAACTAATAATATAAAACCTTAAAAAAATTTGTTTCAAAAACAATCCAGAAACAGCTCCAGAGACTGATGAAATCACGAATGGACAAGAAAGAGTTGTTTTACCTTACTAGGATATTTGAAAGTTGATAGTAATCATGACAATGATGTTGATAACTATGATAGACTGGCATACTGAAAAGTTGACATTCATTTCATGAAAAAAAAATGCGTGGGCAAATCGCCGTAAATGCCATCAACTTAGACAAGACCAGAACCGCCCAGAAAAAAAAAGTAAATGATAATAGTAAGTTTGACAAAATTGTATTTGAAAAAAATATGTAAAGGTTTGAAGGTTAAAAATTTGTCGCTATAATGCGTATCTCATTAGACTACAAAGGAAGAATTTAAAAAAAATATCACAAAGAAAAGATGAGTCGTTTGACGAGTTTGTTAGATTTTTTGAAACCCCCGACATTGAAATATTTCCATTTTGTGCGCCACTCCTATTTTAATATGCATTATTTCATTTCATATACATTATTTCGTAATAAACATTATTCGTACATTATTTCGTTACACATTTGATATCTACAATCTTTATTTAGTACTTTTTTCCAAATAGCTATTATACCGATATTTGTTGAGTTGATTCTCCTTTTGTTTATGTATGTAAAAACAAAATTGAATGCTTTCATTCGGTTCTAATACATTGTTGTTGTTTCTAATGGCACTTGTGATGGATAAGCTCGCTGAAGCAGTCAGCGACTGTAAGCTGAGGATGCGTCTCTTGTTTTAACCCCTTAACTGATTTATTTTGATTACTATCTAATGAGATGACACCTTCTATTTTGGGAATATTTTCTTATTTTGATTCAAATGGAAGACCAAGGAATACTTGGTACTTATCTACGCATTCTTATCTACGCATCTTCTTATCTACGCATTCGAAGACATTTTACTATTGAATTATAATTGTTATGAATGATTTATTTTTTTGTTTACAACTATCAAAATTCGATAAATCGATGCACGTACGGCGTACGGGCAAACCGGTTAAGGGGTTAAATAGCGCCAAATAGGACCAAGAGTGCGTCTTAGCTGCAGACGCATCACATTCGTTTGCACAGCCTCTTTTTACGGGGAGGAGTCTTCATTTCCCAGATAGAACAGATGAACCGGGATTCGAACCTAGATCACGGGAAAGAAGAACTACCTCTTTGCCTACAACTATTACATAACTAAGAGGTATCACTTTGTGCTGAATAGAATAGAATCGACTTTGGATATCTTTCTTTGGTCTAATTGCGTTCAAAATTTAATACAAATGTATAATTTCGGTATGAAAACCACAAACGAAATTTCATTTATGTAATTTGTTGCGTTTTTGAGTTACCGCATTCCTTTGTGCACATACCGAAGACCTGTAATTAGACAACTTTGGCTCAAAATTTGTTGCTGTTCAAGTCTTGATAATAAAATCAAATGAGAAATGCTGTTGGGTATCAAATATTTGTCTTTCTGTCAATCAACACATGCTCTAAAAATGAATGGGAGAAAGAAAAGAGGTTTATTTGCGAGATATATTTATAAGAAAAAAAATTAACTTCCGTCGAACAAAAGTTCTTTTTGATAGAAGTAGAAAACGCATTGCCATAGATACGCTATTCGCAAGTGTTGCCATTTCATTATGAGAAAGTACTGCCCATCTTATTTCTCCGCTAATGGCATACATCTATCTCATTGCTATTCTGTTTTTTTCTTTTTGGGATATTTTGTTCGTAAACTCATGGCCGAATAGACAAACTGATTTAATTCTATGTTTATTAGAAATTAACAATTTTAGTTAAAGATTACAAATTAAATTTCCACATTCTTACTTATTTCATTCTTTCAACAATGTACTTTTTACAAACTAACAGATTGTCATAATTCACTAAAATGAGTTTTTCGAATGCATTGCGATAGGGACCTTCATCAAATCTTAAGTTTGAAATACTTAAGGAATGTCTTAATCTTTTTTTACTTTTTATGTATACGTAGTATGCTAGAAAAATATTGTAAGTTTAACAATCGTAAGTACAATAATAGTAGAAAAAAAATCAACCTTGAGATCTTGAGGAATTTTCGCATTTTAGACATTCTCAACTTCAAAAAACACATTTTTGGATAATGTTCGTCTCTCTGTCCACTAGTGAGAAAGATAACTCAAAAACGGTGAGTTAAAATAATGTAAGTTATACTATCTTTGTACCAAATTTGCAGATTTCTATCAAAATTTCGGTACTTACGTATTAGACCGTCAATCTTTATCGCCAAATTTAAAGGTTGAGTTTCTAAGCCGCCCAATAATGGTAAAAACTGCCATTATTTAAAAAATGGTCCAAACCTTAACTGTCGTCCGCCATTTTATTAATTTCGTTGGCATCGGTGGTTTTTCGCCAAATTTGAATCCGTCGCCAATAAGTTATTAAACCGTTGGCGTCTACGGTCTAAGTACAAAATTTTGCTACTTTATTTCATTTTTTCTTTGATTTGTTCAGTGGCCAATTTGCAAAACATATTAATCATAATAACTTTCTTTTCTCTTGTTAAAGATAAGTCTTTTGATTTAATCATTATGACTTACGTATTAGACCGTCGATCTTTATCGCCAAATTTAAAGGTTGAGTTTCTAAACCGCCCAATAATGGTAAAAAACTGCCATTATTTAAAAAAATTGTTCAAACCTTAACTTTCATCCGCTGTTTTGTAAATCTCGTGGACGTCTACGGTTTATTGTCAAATTTGAATCCTTCGCCAATAAGTTAGTAAACCGTTGGCATCTACGGTCGAATTATAAAATTTCAGTACATCCACTTAGAGGAAGTCCATCTGTCCAGCTGTTCGAATAAAAGTTAATACAATAATTACAAAATTGATATAGCTAGATAGATAAAATTCGTTACACATATTATTTAATATTTATTGTATAGACACCTGCTAAGTTTTAAGCCAAATCCAACTATGGATCGATTGTCTGTCGGACTGTATTTTTCAGAAAAATGTAAATATAATAATTCAAAAAAGCAAGGACTTCAATATATCAAATATGGTATGGAATTTAGCGATAACAATGCAATTTTGCATCAAATTCTTGCTTCACATTTAAAATACAAATTTGACCTTTGAATACTATTAACACTTGCTATTGGTTAATTAATTGCCGAACCGCTGGAGAAGGATGAGTCCATATATCCGTGGAAATGTTAAATACACGCCAAAAATTTATATTTCTTAACTATTCTCCGCCATTGCAAACTGTTCTCTAGCGTGAGTGTAATAGACGGAATACGAGAAAATTTTGGGGAGAACTCGCCCACTGTTTCTATATTCGGTATACAATTAAAAGCTGTTACAACCTAATTTTCCTTTAAATTAGATTTTAAATAACAATTTCTTTCAATTATAAATAATCGCTTTCCTTATTTTCCTTTTTAGATGTTTTAAATGTTATTATGCTTAAAGAACAAAAAAAAATCACTCTATTTATTTCATCTTTTTTTAATTTGTTCTCTCACTTACATCATTAAAAATCCTTTGAAAATAAACCAACTCATTTCTTTCTTAATTAAACCAATTATAGTAAAGGTTTTCCCACTTTAAATTAGAAAAGAGAAGTTAAGAAAACTGTTTTTCATTTCGAGTCATGTTAATTGCTGTGTTTACATTTTAATGGTTCAGCGGAATTAATTTTGCTTTAATGAAATACAAATAAAGAAGTTCAAGATTTCATTTCAAATAATTACGAAAATAAGCAGCGACCTTATTTTTATTTAAAATAACATATATTAGTATAAAATGGTGATTTCTTTTGCTTTACTCTTTATTCGCTTTCTAATATTTCAATTGTTTTTCAGAACAATCTGGTTTTCAATTGTTTATTAAATAAAGAAAAAAAGACGAGTTCTGATTTAACAGATTAAAATAAATAATTCGTGATGGAATAAATTTATCGTCTGTTATGAAAATATCGTGACGCGTAGCGTAATCCATTCTTTTTTGAATATTCTGGAAGAAAACGATTACTCTCACTTTTCTTACCCGCTCGCACGCGCTGAACACCTGCTGACAAAAATAAACAAAGAAAAAAAAAGAAAATCCATGAACTTATTTTAAATAATTGCGAGGATAGGAAGAACCAAAGTTCGCCGTGAAAAAATTCCACACACAAAAAAATTTGTCCAGACATTTTTTAAAAAAACGAAAAAAGAAATCGTCGTTTACTTTCACGATCCATCACATATCAAGTGCACACATATACAAAGTGTAATGCTATTGACCCTTTCAAGAATTCTTTTAACAGCGAAACTTTTTCGGATTTTTTTTCTCTTTCTACTAAAACATCAGAAAAAGAATCGATTTCAGACGATTTTTTTTTGTATTTAAATTTTTCCCCGTGCAAGCTGCTATCGAAATATCGAAGTTGTAGTTAAAGACTTAATTTTTTTTTGTATGTGTGTGTACATATTCATTTTTTTTGTTTCGCTTTTTTGGCTATAATATATTTATGGCAATCTGATAGTACTATTAAACCATCCGCAGGGAGCCTTAAAAGAAATTAGGCGTGTGTGCAACTTTTTTTATAAAGAACAATAGCAGGGTGGAGATCTTAAGAGTTTTGCTGATAGTTTTCTAGAGAACTTTTTTTTTTCTCGCCTACCTTTCACCTATATTTTTTATTCTTTTAACATTTTTTTTTATCTTCTTCTTTGTTTCTTCTTAAGAAGTATTCATAAACTTAAGCGATTTCTGATTTGCTGCCTCGCGTGGATAAATATAAAATTAAGATAGGCAAAGTTTGTGTGGGTACTTTTTATTAGGCATTTTGATTTATGGTTTTCTTATCTCGACAGCATCATTTTTTATTATTATTTTTGAGACGACATTTTAAAAATCATTACTACTTTTTTAAAAATTCAATCGCTTTTTGCTTTTAGTTTAAGTTATAACAAGTAATATTAAAAACAATTTTTTAATAAATCAAAACCTACTTAGATTAACAAAGAAATTTTTTATTTTAGTTACTCTTTATTAAATAATTATAATTAAATAAATATGAATAGAAATATGTCTGAGTCGCATTATTAAGCGGCAAAAAAGAAAGCGAATTTCCTGTCAATTTCCCATTCTTCTTTCTATACACGGTTTTCGAACTCGCAGGCCAAGGGATGCGAATCCAACGCTATACCAACCAGACTGCCCCGGCTTAACGATTATAATTACTATAAATAATTGATCTAAAAATTATACTAGCATTGAATTTTCAACGCCAATTGAGGATTTAAAGCCAATTGTGGCAACACAAAATGCGTGATTTTTCTACGTAAGTTGCAGTACTCAATATATATTAGAAATTTCTAATTTTCTATATTCTGTATTATTTTAATTCGAAAGTACTTCAAAAGGAATCGGAAAAATTGATTTATTAACAAAGTTTGATTTTAAATGCAACAAGCTAAATGAAAATAAATCGAATCCTTTAAAATAATAGGCCGAAAATATGTTACGCCTAACTTCATTGGCGTTTTGAAAAACAAGCTGATTTCGTTAATTATTTGGCGGCGGGGAAATGAAGATTTTTGGAAAGAAAATTATTTTAAATTAATTAATAAAATGTTAATGAATTAATATTTGACAAAACTGTATGAACATCAAATGTCTTCCAATACAAGTTTAAAAAAAATTTACTTGAACTTGATTGAATGAATAAACAGTATTTTATTAATGATTGAAAATTTGCACAAGATATATAAATATATATTCCAAAGCATTTTGCTAAACATTTAAATGTCGTAGATATTTTATTTGATTTTTACGTCTACTTTCCCAAAAGATTTTTTAAAAATAATGTTTTCTAATATAAAAAACATATTTTATTTTTTTAATTCTCAAATCTTAGTTTATATTTTACTATAATGCTAATTAATACAAATTAGAAGAAGAAATATCTTATGGGCATTATGTCATGAATTTGTAACACAAAATTTAATATTCTTACCTAGAATTTACTGATTAATTTGTCAGAATCACGTTTAATTACCATAAATTTAATTTCATCCAATAATTGATTTGATTATAAATGATATGAACAGAGCTGCTCGAGTGGTTTTTGTCATGTATTTTTTAAAAAATTATTTAAAAAATTTCTATAAAGTTTGAATTTTACTAGCCTTTTTAGAATTTAATTATGTAAAGCTCCAATAATCGCCCAATGAGTAGCTAAACCAGCCATTAATGGCAAAAAATGGTCATTATTTTTTAAAAATTTAAAACCTTAATTGTCGTCCGCCATTTTGTAAATTTCATTGGCGTCGATGGTTTATCGCCAAATTTTAATCCGTCGCCAATGAGTTACTAAACCGTTGGCGTCGACGGTCTAATACGTAAGAACCTAATCGTTTTAATACAAACAATTGAGCAATTCCAATTTGAGCATTTCGTGAACATTAAATAAATTTTTCTCTTCTTTCAATTTTTATATAAAATTATTGTAGTAAATTGTAGCCAAACGATTTTTCTCTTGCAGGATTTAATTTCTTTCTAGCCGCTTCAAAATAATATAAAGACTATTAATCTTTTTCTAAAATTCTTAGTTGGTGATGTTTATGAGTAAATATTTATTATTTACTAAAGCCACCTTGCACTTTCTCTTTAAAATAATGAGTCCTTGACCATTTTTGTTATATATGTATTAAGGCCAGTCATTTTATCGAATTGAGGTTAGTCCCGTTGGTGCAACGGTCCATATATTGCAACTCCCCCCCCCCGCTTGAAAACTATAAACACTTAACGGTTAAATTACTTTTCTTTCCGAAATAAAATCGTTTGCTGCTTTTCTCAAAGGAATTTTCTACCATTAGGGATCCTAAAGTTTTTTTTTCTTTCTATTTCTCTTTTTTTGAGGGGGGTTGAGAAGGGGGTGGTAGAAGCAAAGGTACGGATCGCCGCTAGTTCCCTCCTTTTCCATGCTTTGATCATTTGCGGTGCGATCCCAAATAATAGATTACCGGACATAAGAATTGTCGGATCAACAGGTTCAAGAAGAGGGCTAATGATGATGTTGGAAAGAGAAACTAAGATAACGAAAGAATTTTTTTTTTTAAATTCCAGAATTGAACAGTTGAATGTGAAAAATATTTTTTTAAATGTACTCTCCTATTTCTGTGAGTGTTGATATAGCAGCAGCTTTCTAGTGAAAGAAAATAATGCATAGCTTTATTATGATCATTTTTTGGTAAAAGTAAACACTCTAAGCGCACAATTTTTTTAACTGAAACGTTCAAAATGAGTTCTTTGGAATCTTGTTTATATAGGAGATTTTTATTACAATTTTGAACAATGGTTGAACTAAATTGATATAAAATGGAAATACCTTTGCATATGCAATTAGTATTTAAATCATATGCGAGAATTTAATATAATGGTCAGCTTCAATTACAAATTTTGAGCTTCTTTACAATTTAAGGAAACTAACCATTTTACCATCCATTATTACTGGTAGGATTTGTTCAGATAATCGTATCAGTCATAAGTTTGCAATTTAAAATTTCTAGATACTAGAAAGAATACTAGAATTTTATCATATTAGCATAAAAAATAAACTAGATTATCGTAAAGTCGTTTGATTTTTAATTTAAAGTTGAGATATTCTACGACTATACGATTCGGCTAATTCGAAACTTACGGAACTAAAATTAAAATCACGAAAAATTGCGTATAAAAATAAGTACTACACGAAGAAAAAAATTTGAAAGAAAAAAAAACATTACAATCTATTTTTAATATTTTTTTAAATATAAACGAGTCATTTACACTTCTCATATTTTTCTAAATTTGTTTGATTTTAATAATAAAAATCGAGATATTTTTACGTCTTTACAACGTGGTTAACTCGAAATTTATGCAACTACAATACAAATTCAAATCACGAAAAACTGCGTATAAAAATAAATACTACACGAAGAAAAGATTTAAGAGCCAAGAAAAAAGCAGTACAATTTATTTTTATTATTTTTTAATATAAATGTGTCATTTATGCTACCATGTTAAAATTTAAAAAAGTAGTTTATAGATGCATAGTTGTAAAGTTTCAGTATCAAATTTCATAATGAAGTGAATATTCATTTTATGCATGTTTTCATGGGATTAAATAATATTAAATATGTAATCTTTAACCCTTTAAAATTATTCTGCTATCACTAGAACTTGCTTATTGCTTCGAAAAAAATATTCATTAGAATTTTAATTTGAATTTTGCCGAAAAATTTATTTGCATCTTTTGGTATTTTTTAAAAAAATCAAAATTTAAAAAAATAGTTGAATACATCTTCAAAATGATGCAAATGAATGGTGAGTGAAAAGAACCATCCGAGAGAAAAAGGTTTAAAAAAACTAAAAATAGTATTTTATCATGTCAGAACATGAGGTTGTTTTGGGAATGAGATTTGTGGCGTCAACAAAAATCCGAAGGGAAAAATAAAAATTTTATTTTTTGCAAGAACATCTCAAATTTTTTAATAACCATTGTATTTACAAAAGCTCTGGTTAAAAAAAATAAGTTAATGATTAAAGCCAATAAAACCTAGAAAAATGTCATTTTGAGAGCGTGATCATATGAAATGAAATAAATAGGAAATGTGATATTTTTTAAACAATCAATGCGAGACTAAGTTTTTTTGGATCGTTTGCAATACTAAAGTGACTCATTCAGTGAAACGTTTAAAACGAATAAAAATATCATTTAACTCGCACGAGCACGTAGTGTTTGGCCGTCCAAGAAATGATGTTCTGATATGATACATTGAAATATGTATGATAGATTTCATTTTAATCTTTTTATTTTTTATTTCGATTTGTGTATGTAATAGTAATTAGTCTCATTACAAACATAATTGCGCATATCATCTTGCGTCTAACTGCATGTTGTCTACGTTCTGACGTCATATCCATTTTGTTTCAAAACGCTGTAGATTTCAAAATGAAACCAAGGCGGAGCTAATGACGTGTGTTTATCACATGACTTTGATTGACATGATTGAATCGACCACATTTTAACAACTTTTTCCTAAAACCATTCTATCTTTTAAAACGTTTTGTTGAAGTTCCAAATGAATTATGGCAGTAGAACTTCCGAAATTTATTCATCAATTCCATGTGACCTAGAGAGTGATAAAAAAATAAACATCCCAGTGTGTAATATTCATGAAAACGTTTTATATATTCACCGCCTGAAAGTTCGCAGCGAGGTTAAAGTTGAAAAGCCACTGAAAGCTTTTGAAAAAAAGACAGGTGTACCTGTGAACAATAGGCATCCTGTTTTTCTTGTAGGCTGCGATTCTGAGGAGATATTTTTATTGATTTGTGAGAAACTGAAGCTTCTACTGTTGCAAATAATAGTTCAGTAATAAAAGAAGTTGCTAAGAAAGACCCAGAAAAACAATTCTATTTTCGCCAAAGTACTTTTTTCCCTGTTAATATGTTTTTAACATTAAACTTACCATAATCAGTCAAATGATCACTTTTCCAACGGCAGTTTTGGCGAATAAAATTGGCGAATTCTGTATGGATTTTGAGGTGATTGGCGATTCGTATGTGGGTTTTGTATTGCAATACTAAAAAAATTCCTCTTGGCAAGCAGAAAGGTGATGGTAGATTCCTTTACATCTAAGTTATTATGTATTACTAAGTTATAAGTTATACCAGAAATCTCATTAATACACGCCTATATTTCCCCATTTTCGAAAGATATTGCAAAATTAAACTTTTGGAAAGCCTTTAGGCTCAAGAAATAGTGAATTCGTTTGTTAATTTTGCCATTTCATTTAATTTTGCCACTTATTAGCAAGCCGTTGAGAATACTCTGTTTGTTGTTGTCGTACAGTTTAAAATAAGGTTTCTTTTGTTGTAGTAAGAGAACAATCATCGATGTTGGTTGGTAGAACAGTAATGCCTTTAATTTGATGAACGAATACCTAGTCGTCAAAAGTAGCTATATTTAAAAGATATGATTTTAAATTTAAAAGACCATAATTAGAGAAAATATGTAGAAATGTTTCTCAGGATGTGCTTTGAGAATCGTTTTATTGTGGGTTGCCATTGTATGTCTAAAAGAAATCAACTCAAAATAAAGAAGAATCGGTATAAATTTAATTGTTGAAATAATAAATGAAAATACACATGGCTCTTTTATGAGATATATTAGCTGGAAAATTTCCAGTTTATTTTACGTTACACCCAAGGTAATAAGTTTCTAAATAGTTCTGCAACCAATAAAAATTTCTCGGCTTATCTACTGCAGAGACAGGGGAAGTTTTAACACTCTAAAAATCTTTTATTTCCTCAAGCACATCAGCTCCGATAAAAATTTTACTATCTCTCACGATTTACAACCCAGAAACCCAGATTACGTGAAAACACGTACCCCGGCCCCAATCCCTTAATAAATAAAAATAAACTCGACACCAAGTAAAGTTTAACTGCACCTTAAATCAAACTTTATCTCGCGTTAATTGTCATTTTCCGCCTCCTACTTCGCTTTAACCGTAACCTGCTACAACAACAGGATCACTTTTAAACACTAGCAGCTGCTTGTTCAGACATCCAACTCACTGTTTATTATAATGAGACTGTTATGGTATTTATTGGCGAGCTCAGGTTCCCACTGTTGGATTGGTAAAGACATTGGATACTTTGTTGATCGAATTCGTTATTGTGATTTTTTTTTCTTCTTGATCGTGAGTTAACAAGAAGGTGTGTATTGTGCCGATTGAATTATTGGCAACGTGCGTACGTGAGGATTCGATAAAAACCTGTTAAAAACCTGTATTTAACAGTGTGGGAGTTGTGTTAAATATCAGTTACAACGGATTAAGGTTCTGTAAAAGGTTGGTAGTGATTTGGGCTGGGTTTTAAACAAGCATTTACGTGATCTGAACTCACGTATTGAGATATGATGTAATTGGTTTGTGATTGGAATACAGGTATTTAGCTTTTTGGGAAACACGAAATTTATCTTGTGAAGTGTTAAGTTGCTTTTCTTTTCAGAAGTTTAAAAAACTTATTATGTTTTAAAGTAACTTATACTGGTTTTATTAAATTAAAAATTAAAATTTTGAGAAATAAATGGAATATATTCTTTTAAAAAATAAAAATGCAATTTTTTTTACAGAAATATGAATTGTTGATCTTATTTCGCTAGAATTACTGTTCAATTCGAGCAATATTATTCTTTATTTAGTAGGACTTTTAAATCTCCAATAAAAATGGTTTTTTTACAGTTTTTGATGGATTTGGATCGAATTATCTTGTATGTTTCATTTAGAACTGGAAATTGGAAGATTTTAATTACTAAATTAGGCATTCAAAAGATTTTAATTCACTTTTGACTTAAGTCAAAGTTTAAATTATGAATTCTACATTTTTTTCTTGATATATTTTTACTATTCAAAATCCGGTTTGAACAAGAATTAATTTAAATCTGCCAATAACTAAAACTCGAATTTTGTGCATTCTTTTTGTTAATTTCTTTAGTTTAATTGTCTTTTAGTTTTGTATCATTAATAATGTGACAATCCAATAAAATTCTAGCCATGAACAAAAAAGTTATCTTTAACAATATTATATGGAAATAATAATATATTAACAGTCAGAAAAGTCTTTAAAAAATAAAAAAAATATTTATTTGCAGATATATGAATTGTTGATCTTATTTCGCCAGAATTACTTTTAAATTCGAACATTATCATTCTTTATTTAGTAAGACTTTAAAATCTCAAATAATAATTGCAGTTTTTGATGTATTTGTATCGAATTTTTCTTGTACATTTCATTTAGAATCGAAAATTGAAAGATTTTAATTATTAAATTAGACATTCAAAAGATTTCAAATCAGATTTGACTTAAGTCAAAGTTTAAATTATGAATTCCACAATTTTTTTTTCTCAGTTATCTTTTTACTATTCAAAATCCAGATTGAACAAGAAATGAATTTAAATCTGCCAATAACAAAAACTCGAATTTTGTGCATTCTTTTAGTTAATTTCTTTAGTTTAACTGTCTTTAGTTTTGAATTATTAATAATGTAACAATCAAATATAATTCAAACCATGAAAAAAATATCTTTAACAATATTATATAAAAATAATAATAGATTAATAGTCAGAAAAAACGAAATGTAAATAATGCTTTAATGTTAGTACTTTTAGTTAAAAACCTTTAATGAACTGTTTTGAATGAATATGACTTTCTTAATTATTTGCTGTAATAAATATTGGTGAATTTAGTGCTGGTTCTAATTGTTCGATCTTAGATTTTTTATGCTTTTTAATATAATTCGCGAATCCATTGCTTTAAACGAACCTTTCATTGGTCTTAATAAATATCGATGTTCCCTATCTTAATGAGCAACTTTTTCGCTTTTGGTAGTCGAAGATTCACATTGGCCTTTCATTTCTACATTGAAACAATAAACAATTTTTATCAAACAATCAATCGACAATTTCATTGGAAAGCTTTAATGAAGTATTCCTAATCGGTTTGACATTCTTAGGTAAAATCATTGTTTTAAGTGAGTCATTGGTCTAAACGAATACCGATGTTTTCTTTTTTAATGAGCAACTTGTTTGGCTATATATTTGCATAAATTGAAGATTCATATTGTCCTTTCATTTAAACGCTGAACAATCTTATCTTTACTAATCGATCGACAATTTAGTTATAAAACTTTAATGAAGTATTCCAAATCGGTATGAATTTCGCAGTTATTTTTAGTTAATGATATCAAAGAATCTAACGCAATTTCTAAATATCCTGTAATTTCATGTTTTCTAATTTTAGCATGTGACTCATAACTGAAAATCATTGATCTAAACGAGTAATAATACTTCCTGTTTCAACAACAAACCTATTTCTCTATATATTTACATTAACTGAAGATTTACACTGTCCTTTCATGTCAAAATAGAAGCGGTGAACTATCTTAATCATTACCATGCGGTCCATCGTTTAGTTAGAAAGCTTGAATCTGGCATTCCGAATCATTCCAAAAATTCTTAGTTGTTTTCTTTATTGGTATTTACGAATCCAACGCAGTTTTGAAATGTTCACGATATCAAATTTTCTATGCTTTCTAATTTTAGATAGCGATTCACTACTAAGATTGATCTAAACACATAATGACGCTTTCTGTCGTATTAACGAACCAGTTTCGTTCTGTATTTACATTAAAGAGTCACATCCTCCTTCCAACATTGGAGTCTTCATCTTAATCATCACTCAATCGACCGAATGGATATTTGGAATTCCTATGCCATCTCCAACTGTCTTTTCCCAACATCTGGTAGCCACCTAATCGTGCACCCAATAAATGCATTTCCCCCTTTTATCAACACAAGCTGACGCAACCGCATTCGATTTTCACAACAACCCCGGGCAAAACTAGGCTCAAACTAACTGGTTTAGGGCTCCCAGTGAATGACATGGGACAGCGTTTGTATGCCCGGGCAAGGTTAATAGCGGGCGACTTTTTTTTTATAACATCTCCCATTCGCGCGTTCTTGCGAATAAGGTAGGACCTTAAGGTAGGACATGGCCGACGTTGGGGAGAAGAAAAAAAATAAAAGGAACGAGAGAGAGAGACTTTATTTTTTTATTTTTGCTTTTATTGATGAATGTTTTCTTTTATCTGTTTGAGGTGGAAGCCGAGTATGTTGGTGTGTGTTCGGGGACACCTGGAGACACAAGGTCGTGTGCTGTGGCAAGAGATGAATGAATTACAGTGCGGGGAAAGGAATGCCGCAAATTCCACGTTGGACGTAGACGGGTGAAGGATTAAAATGGAAGCAATTGTCTGCGAGTGTTGTGGTTTCGCGGTCGTTTTAATGTCTGGCGAGGCAGATAACAAAATGGGTTTTGATTCACGAGGTTTATCCAATTAGAGGCCTGTTTAAATCCCGTTTAATCTCTTCTTAAATGCCGTGTAAATGTTTACTGTGGGTTTTGTGTATTGGTTTTTAGATGTAAGAGTGGATGGATTTATGGTTTGGATTTTGAAAGGTCATTTGCTTTGGTTGTTAATAAAATTTTGTTCGAGATACTAAATAAGAATGCTTGATTTATTGATATCCCATAAATAATGGAAGTTTTTAGTTGCAGTGATTAAGTTATTTTCTCGATCTAATTTTTGATCCTACGGCGATATATATATATTATATATATATAATACTAAAGATGTTGATGGAATTTTGTGTGGAATTTTAACGTCTGCAAATGTTTTCATTTTAGTTTATTGACCTCTTAACTGTTTTATTTTCTTTACTATCTAATAAGATGACACTTTTCTATTTTTGGAATATTTTCTTATTTTTTTCAAATTTAAGTCCATTGAATACATGACTTATCTATGTATTCGAAGTAATTTTCATATTGAATTATAATCATTATGAATGGTTACATGACTTATCTATGTATTTACGAAGTAATTTTCATATTGAATTATAATCATTATGAATGGTTACATGACTTATCTATGTATTTACGAAGTAATTTTCATATTGAATTATAATGATTATGAATGGTTTATTTTTAGCCTACAATTATCAAAATTCAATAAATTGATGCACTTACGGCAGACGGGCAAAACTGTGATTTGGTTAGCAGTCATGATTGAGATACGTGGTGACATCATGTTCATTATTGTCAGATTTTTTAAAGACATTTTTGTTTGTTGGTAAAATTAGAAGAAATTTTTAAATAATAAATGTATATTGTATTCGATAAATATCAGAAATTTTTGTTGTAGCAATTAACTGCTTCGCATACAATGACGTGTCTGACACGCGCATCGAATTACTGAATTTTTATTTTCAAGTCTGCAACTAAGCCACAGAATTAAGTATTTAAATAAGAAAAAATCAATATGAAACGATTTGGTATCCCAAATGCTTCATATATTATTTTTAAAAAAATCAAATTAACGATAAATTACCAAAATAGGATGAGTTATCTAATTAGAAAGTTAATAATAATTTCGTATGTCAAGTGGTTTATAAATATTTCATTTTTCTTTTGTTATGTAAAGTTTGTTTTTTTCTGCTAATAATATTTTTAGCCAATGAAAATGTTGTTTAATGAATTGACTTAACACGTTGATTGCCTGATGGCAAAGTTTTTGAGCGGGCAGCCTCACCTGTATTGGAGTGACGCTTATTTGACTACTTGCGCAGTATATTCGGATGCGTTTGAAAAGATATATGGCTGAGGAAGTAACTAAATTATTGAATATTTATTAATAAAAACTATATTTATTAATATAAACTTAAATTTTTAATAGAATATTCGTTAGTATAAACTACTGGTTTATTAAGAAAATTATGTAGAATGTAAAACTTTAAAATGTTCTATACCAAACTGAGATTATTTTCAATCAGCAATTCGCATTCTTAAAATATCGGTGGGAATATCCAGAAGAATATGCGTGGTCTGGCGGAGATTCCATAGCAAACGCGCTTGGCAATCAGCGTGTTAAATTGCCTATTGACAGGGCCCGACTTAGCCTAGTTGGCGCCAGGGGCAAAAACTTCTTTGGGGCCCCCTCTGCTTTACTACTTTAGTAATGAAGAACATTCATTAAAGAAGGGAATATAAAATAGAATTTTTATTTGATTTGGGGGCCCCCACTTATGTTGGGGCCCGGGGCAACCGCCCTGTATGCCCCTGCATTAGCCAGGCCCTGCCTATTGATTAATTATTCATCAAATCCTACCGAAAGTTTCACTTTATTGCATTCTAAACTGTTAGATTGCGTTTGAATTTGACTTTAATATTTTATTCCTAATTGCGCAACTTGGGAATATTTTACTAAACATCAAAACACCACAAATTTTTTAAAATCATTTTTTTGCACGAGTTTAATATTATTGGCGCAATCCTAACTGATAAAATGAATTGAAAATGTTATGGTAAATTTAATGAATGAAATATTCTGCTAAATGTCTGTTACAGTACTTCAACGCATCGGAAATTTCGTATGGTGTGACACGTTACAGTTCTATGTTTTCTTTAATCGTCACTTTGACACATTGGTGCCTTTGTAGATCCGCATTTATCGTTCGGAAGTGCTTTTAAGATATAAAATGTCGGAATGTTCTCTTTGCACACGACACGTGTGATACCTCAACACCTGAAAGTTCTCCAAATCTTGGAGAGAAGGCGTTGCCTTTTCTGGGATTGTATTGGTGGGGGAATCGAAATGGAGGGGGACCTTCCATTGAATCGGTCCCCCACATTCCCTCTTGGTTCATCACCTGAGGTATTGACCACCAAGTCGGTTGAACGCAATTATTTCCCTCTACAACTTTGTAATGTCTATCTCTCTTCCTTTA
Source organism: Argiope argentata (assembly GCA_026289955.1). Lineage (NCBI taxonomy): Eukaryota > Metazoa > Arthropoda > Arachnida > Araneae > Araneidae > Argiope > Argiope argentata. Next base: position 2,113,271 of record JAOUZG010017940.1, on the reverse strand, counting down.
TCGGCCCATACACATAACTTGGGAGGTCTTCTGTTGGTAATCTTAAGCCCTTGGGGATTGCATCTTTGTGACTTTTGAAATCTGCCGCTCGCAAATAGGTTTTGAATTAGGCTGTCAGTTGTCTCTTATTTGTTTAGAATTGGAAACTACAGGGTAGTAAATATAGCTGCCCTAAAGCAAGACATCAAGCCATTCAATATGATAAAGAGTTCATTTTACTTGGAATTTTAAGCCATTGCTTTATATACATGTGAGATTATATCTATTGTATCATAAAAAACGAATTCGTACATTTTTGAGTTATTGTTGTGCAACAGATCAACTTTCTGGGTATTATCATTTTCAATAAAAGAATG
>JAOUZG010017940.1:2094032-2104974 GCA_026289955.1 Argiope argentata | reverse complement strand
ATATATAGTCATTTTCGCCAAAAAAAATAGTTTGCCACCAAATTTTAACGAAATGGCATTTCCAATCACAAGGTTTCGATGCCCGTTGCAGCAAATTAACGGAAAATAGAAAAAAATATCAATAAATGCATTAATATGGAATGCACTAAAAATTTATTCGAAAATGAAGAAAATAGGCAAAAGAAATAAGTACAGCAAGAAAAAAATCGAGAGAAATGAATAGGAAATAACGAATTATATTAACACATTATATTAAAAGAACGCCGGAAATAGAAAAATAAAAACAAACAATTCAAAAAGTTCAGGCAGATGTTTTCAGATTTTTTTTATTTTTGGGCTGAAAAGTTAGTTTTTAACTAATAAAAAATTAACCACTCAATTTACCGGAATAAAAATTAGCCTATGTTGTTCTGTAGACTATAATCTATCTCTGTGCTAAATTTCATCCAATTTCCTTCAGCCGTTCTGGCGTGATTGAACCCCATCATCCATCCATCCAAACTTTCACATTTATAATAGTAGTATAGATTTAGATTGAGAGTTCTCTTACAAATGTCAAAAAAAAGGTAAAAATTTCTATTTAGTTATATTTGTTTGCAATGTATTTCCATCTCTTTGCGATTTGAATTGTTTTCTTATCCTATTGATATATATAATATTTGATTTTTTTTTTGAGGTGGTTACCAATTCATATATCGTCATTGTCATATGACCATGATTCAACATTTCTTGTTCCATCTCAAAAGTAGCCTTAATACCACTTCAAAATTGACAATATTCTTTAATTATTTTTAAAATCTGGTTGTATCTACAATCCTGTTTGGAATAACCTATTGGCGAAGTGTAAGAGATAAAGATTATTGAAAAAAGAAATATGACAACTTTGTTTGCATATGGACAACACTTGAAATTAGGGCAGCTCCGATAAATAGGATATGAATCAAAGATTCGTGGAAATGGGGTCACTTCTTTTGGTCAGAATCTATAAATATTTTTAAGTCCATTAAAAAAAACATCAAAATGATATGCCGTCTTAAAGGTGCTTGTGAGAAGCCATCAGAGGGAAAAGGCTTAATATTTAATTGAAATTTATTAGTAAAATTCGACAATAAATATGGATAAATAATTTAATTTATAATTGTTTATTTTCATGAATTTAGTAACTATTTTTGTATACGCGTCACCCCCCCAAATATGTTATATATATAATATAAACATATTTTAGCAGTTGCATGACTGAATTGGAATTTTAAATTTCTTAGTTTGTACAAGAAATAAACAATTATAAAATATGTGTAAGAGATAAAGAGCACTAAGTCGCGGCACATGAATAAGAAACTGACATTTTCCTCACCAGTGATTTGACTATGAGATTTTGATTGCTATTCCTTTTTCACGTGTCGACTTAAGAAAGGGAATCTTAGGTATCTTCGAAAAGATTGTTGCAAGCATTAAGGATTTTTATCCTTTCATTCGGAGCGTGTGAAAATGCGAAAGTCATCAGCTTTCTAGAACTCTTTCAGAAATCAAAAAGTGGGAATTCGATCAGTAAATAAGAGAAGATTGTAGAATATTGATTAATATGGGCTACATTAAGATAAAAATCAGGAAATTAATTAAAATTTCAATTAGATTAAGAGATATTATTACATCGACTTTCCAGAACTTTTTCAGAAATCAAAAAGTGGGAATTGGATCAGGAAATAAGAGAACATTGTAGAATGTTGATTAATATGGATTAGATTAAGATAAAAATCAGAAAATTAATTAAAATTTCAATTCGATTAAGAGATTTTATTACATCAACTAGCTAGAGCGCTTTGAGAAATCAAAAAGTGGGAATAGGATCAGACAATAAGAGAACACTGTAGAATGTTGATTAATATGGGTTATATTAAAATAATTAGGAAATTAATTAAATTTCAGTTCGATTAAGAGATATTATTACATCAACTTTCTAGAGCATTTTCAGAAATCAAAAAGTGGGAATTGGATCAGGAAATAAGAGAACATTGTATAATGTTAATTAATATGGGCTACATTAAAATAAAAATCAGGAAATTAATTAAAATTTCAATTAGATTAAGAGATATTATTACATCGACTTTCCAGAGCGTTGTTTTTAGAAATCAAAAAGGGGGAATTGGATCAGGAAATAAGAGAACATAGTAGAAAATTGATTAATATGGGCTATATTAAGATAAAAATCCAAAAATTAATTGTGATTTCAATTCGATTAAGAGATATTATTACATGTAATAAAACCTTATCTAAAATCATGAACATAGAAAGTTAGAAATCTATTGAAATGTGATACTTAATTTACCAGTTATTTAAGATGGGATGTCATAAAGTGGGTTAATTAAGATCTCCTAAATCCACACTGATTCTAATTTTCGCCACTTCAAAGGCAAAGCGGTCTCTTCCGCAAAAGAATCCCAGTAAAGGGCTTCCAATGGCCTTCAATGCGGGCGTAATGAAGCACAATTCATTCATTTCCCCTTCTTGTCATGCGAAACAATACGCAAACCCGTTGCTAATTGATTTGTACATTTCCGAAAACATGCATCTGTTAATAGAGTACAACCGTATCGCGTTTTAAGCGCGCGTGGGCGTAGCACCACCCTCCGATTTCACCAGCACCAAGGCTGCGTAGGAGATGAGCAATATTTCATTCTCTCTCTGGTCATGCCTTATGCCGTTTCATTTCAGTTCGTCGGGGCAGCGATTGTTCCTGTAAATGTTTGACGGCTGAAATGAAGCGGTTCCGAGAAATGTATGCTATTGTTGAAGAATAAGAGTTCGATAAGTTTGGCAAGGAAGTTAGTTTGTCAGGTGGCAAAGTTTTGATAGTTGCATGTGGTATAATTTTAAGTTTTCTTGAAAATCGAGCGAATGTTGGTTTGGAATTTTGGTTTTCTTGGTCTTTAAACTCTTAATTCGGAAAGAGTTTAGTATTTCACCTTGTTAGTTAATATGGGTGAAATATATTAACTTAATAGAATCGGTGTACTCTTATCTGTTACGTGATTAAAATTACTTTTTAAATAATTGGTTGAATCAAATGCATAAACTACAAAATAAAATCAGATGTGAAAATTCTTTGATGTTAATGTCTTGAGAAAACCATTCAAAATGATATCGATTGCAACATTGCCAAAAAACACGTGGTCAGGGCCCTACTTAGCCTAGTTGGGGCCCGGGGCAAAAACTTCTGTGGGGCCCCTTTGCTTTACTAGTTTAAAATGAAGAACATTCATTAAAAAAGTAATATAAAATAAACTTTCTATTCGATTTAGGGGCCCCACTTATGTGGGGGCCCGGGGTAACTGTCCAGTGTGCCCCTGCCTTAGTCAGGCCCTGCATGTGATCGCCTGATTTTGTAGGAAAATTTATTAATTTCAATTTCTTCAAAATAAACACATTGTTACAGAGTATATATCAAATCAAATTTTGAAAATTTATTAAAATTAGAAAAAAATTCTAAGATAAAAATATTATTTTTGGAAAATATAGCCGAATAACAGTAAAACCTTTTATTAATTTTCATTGATATACTATAATTAACTTATGGGCTTTGAAGATTTTTAATTCCTGCACTATTGTCGGATGATATATTTACAAGGGATAATATCTGATGGACTGCTAGTGATAATAACCCATTTTATGTGAGGAAAGGAAAAAATATAAATTTTAAAAGAAGGAAAAGTAATTATTAGAAGTACAATCCTGCCTGTTGTGTCTGTTGATGAATTCGAATGCTAAAACATTAATGTCTTAATTGGAATTTATAAAAACTTCAGACTTTTATCTGAAGTTATAAAAAATAAACTTTAAATTAATAAAGATTTTCGCGTGGACAAATATTCAAATGCTTCTTTGTTTTCATGGCGTGTAATATTAAACTTTCTTCGTTCTTTTTTTATTTTTCAAAATTTTAACAGAAAAACAATGAAGCTGTGTTTTTGGCAAGTTCATTCTGTAATTTTGAAACCCTAAATTTGTAAAAGATTGATCTGCAACTTATAAAATAAAAGCTCATCCTTGACCTTATACCAGGAAGTTATGTATGAGGAACTAAATCAATAATAGGTATTTAAAAGTACTCAGACAAACACTGATAAGTGTTTCTTTACTCTACGGAAAAAGGATTAACGAAAACGTGATGGACAAAATAAAGTGCAGGCAATCATTTTCGAATACCCCAAAAAGATTTGCCGAGTTTTAACAATTACTGTACGAGCATTTGGGTGAATTTATTTCCTTTTTAACCTTTCGTAAAACTATTCATTATTCTCCCGAGGAATTAAAAACTAGTCACAAACACACCAAAAAAAAGTGTAAAATAGCACGAGCAAGTAAGTCTTGCCCTAGGGTGTCGGAAAATGTCTTGAAAGCAATTTACTCATTGTAAAAAAAAAAAATTAAATAGAAAACGTCGAATAAGGACAAAAAGAATAAAAAAAGAATACAAAACTGTAAAAATAACTACCATTTCAGAAGTTTTTTTTCCCTTCTTCTTTCGTTTATAGAAATAAAATCGGAATCACGATTTTTAACCAAACAGAGAAGAAAGTTCAATGTTTTACCAAACGCGATAACAGAATGAAAAAAAAAAAGAGGAAGAAAGAAAAAATAACATTTTTATTGACTGCAGACGATAAATTCTTTTTGTTTAAACTGCGGTTTCGATTCCTTTTTCATGCTCTTTTTCTACATCATGATGACCTGTAGTGCTTATCCATCTATCACAATTGTACCCTGTTGTGCACCTTGACATAATTGGGAGTCCGGAACTGAAAGAAAGGACTCTAGTCCGTTATTTCGAGTCATCAAGTGTTCGAATTGCAGCTTTAAATCTTGGAGCCTCGCGTTTCCACTGGGCGGTTGTGAATCCGAAATTAACTACGGTTTCGGTGAAATGCTTCTATTTTTTTTTTGTAGAAATGGTTTTTAAGAGAGGACATGCGGATTTATTTGCAGTTACTTCACGACGATTTATTTCCTTCTATTTTCTTTATATGTATGGTTCTGCTTCATGACTTTTTGGCTGCTGGTTGCAGTTTTGCCATCAACAGGGGCTGAAACAAGGTAGTAAAAGTGGAAATGCCGAGCAATAAATGTTGCATTAACTGCCGTGTTTGTTGTTCCCTCGTAAAAAAAGTTATTGGTGGCATTTTTAAAGTGGATTTTATTTCGAGTTCTTAGTTCCGTATTACCTAGAAAGAGAACTTTTACCCTTATACGTGAAGCATGATTCTTTTGAAATATATGTAAAAATGGCTTGGCAAGTAATTTGAATTGTGAATAAAATATAGCAATCCATTGTTATTCAATCGAGAAAGGTGTTTTAAAGTACATTATGATCCGGATGAGGATATGAAAGATTTGAGACTTTCTAGACTGTTTTTTTTATAATGTAAGGCCTCTGTGACTTGGCGGTAAGATCTCAGTCTCGGAAGACTTCAGGTTCCATACCCGATTCCGCTTGTAAGAAAACGTCGAAAGAAACGTTGTGTGTAAAAGTATTTGGCGCACATTAATTCCTTCGATATCAGATACACTCCCTTTGTGGTTTGGAAGTTTTAGAGGGAGGTGCAAACTCATGTGTCGTCCTCGTCATCTGACCGCAATTCAAAATTACGAGATCCGTCCCAAAATAGACTTAGTGTTGCTTCCTAACGAGTGACATTAATATAACTATAAATTAAGACATTAGTGTGATTAAAATCTTTTCATATTTCAGTATCTCCTCCCCCTTCCACCCAAAAAAGCTTGATTCAAAACATTGAATTAAAATTCGTAAAATGGCATTTTTAACAATAATTTTGAATTTATAATAATTTTATATTAATTTTTTTTGCTTTGTTTTGGATTTTCATTAAAGAATAAAACAGAAAAATATTAAGTTTTTTGTATACTTTTCCATATATGACTCATTGCAATCACCAAAAAAAAAATTCCTTAATTTGATAAATCTCTACACTTTAATTACTATATCGCCCAAGTCCGGAAGAAAGACTAAAAAATGTAAGTGAGGTGGATGTATGAGTTTCAGCATTTGGCCTTGACTTTTAAAAAAAGTAGATTGCATTACATTTTGAGCAAAATCCCTCTGAAAAATCTTTCTACATTCGGACTGTGATGCAACAACATAAAAACTTTCAAATATTCTCTAAAAGATAAACATTTTCTCTAATTGTATGGAAGAATAAAGCTGTGATTTAAGAAAAATTCTGTTTATTTGTCGAAAGAATATTTAATAAAAAAATGAAATCTATAATCGCAAATTTCAAGTTATCACGTGAGAACGTTATTATTTTTAAATGATTATTTATCTTAATTATTTTAATTCATTAACCAGTTTAAACCGGTTTGAAAAAATTACGAGACTTCTCTCTCTCTAATGGCATTCTTTTTAAACTTTTAATTTTCTAGTTGGCTAACAAAGTTTTTGAGCTCGACCGGTTTTAAGATTTAAAAAAAAATAGTAATTTTGTAATAGTAATAAAAAATAATAGTAATAAAAAAAGTAATTTTGAAGAAAGGTTCACTATTACTGGGAACTATCGTATTTGTGTTAAAATCCAATGAACGTAATGCGGATTGGTATTAAAATTATATTCTAATATTTACAGTCTTTTGAAAAATACAATTAGTAAGAATGCTCTTACAGTATCATTAAAGAATAAATATAAGTCGCGTTTTACAAAATTGCGATAGCTAAAACTGAAAAAGAATTTTTAAAAAATGATAATCTTCTGAGCGCGATATTAATTATTTAAAAGTAAGAAATCGTAAACAAACTGGAAGATGACGTCATTTCATAGAAACGACAAACAGGAAGCAGTTGATAGTAACTTTTATTAAATATTTCAAACAATACTGGCAAAAGAAACCTCATGTTTGGGTCATGTGACTCGCTATCTACTAATGAAAAAACGAATATTTCTTGCCTTCAAATTTTGGTGACACCAAAACCTCCTTACCAAAACAACATCATATTCTCACATGATAATAAATATTAAAACTATTTGAAATGGGGCCTATTATACATTCGTTAACCAGTTAACTGTGTTTGACGAGAATACTCGACATGGAAAAGGTACAACATTTTGCGTTATGACGTTTCGTTGGAAGTAATTAGAAGTGACAGTTTGCAGTTTGAACTATAATTTTAGTAAAAACTCGAACATATTCGTAAATTTCAAGATTTAAAAAATATTTGAAAGCAGATTCGAAAAAAAAATGGCTTTGTACCATGCTTTGCTCAATACCATCCTCTAACAACAATTTAAAATAATAATAATTTTTTTTTTTCATTTTCAAAAAAAAAAAAAAAAATGTGAAAATCTTTACATCAATGCGATTATTGAAATAAAAAAGAGTCATTTTATTTTAACCTAATTTCATATTAAATTTGTTTCGTATAATTGTTTTTATCATGGTATTAAAATGTGCAATGCCCCGTAAATGTTTATGGTACATGTACCATAATTTGACAATCCTTTATTTTTCATGTGTAATATTAAAAATCGTATAAATATCACTCCGATAACTAATTATAAGCTGTGATTTTTGTTTTAATTAAATATTTTCGGAGCCAATTTTTTTACTAGTTATTAATATAATCTTTTTCAAATTGATATCCATTATTATTAATTCAACTAACATCGATAAAAACTAGATTCGATTTTTTTGAAATGTCTAGCAATGAATAATTAAGCCACACTAAACATCCATTAAAATGATCAATTTGTCACACGCAACTGTTAGAGCATGAATTGATATAGCAAGAAATCTATACAGCTTCGTGGAAAACGAATTAACTTTCAAATAGAATTGATTTAAATAAGCATTAAAGAGTAAAAGGAAATAGAAGAAAGGGAAATCACGGATAGTTCGTTTGAACTTGAACAAGGAAAAAAAATCCTCATACATATCGCGTTGGGATGCATCTAGATTAATTAGTCTAGTTAAGCGATAAGATAAATCGGTTATTCCAAAGTTGATTCCATTCTGTACAGGAGCGATTTTTTTTTGGCGCGTAAATAAGTTTAATTAAATTTTTGTTTGCCAGCGTCTTCGAATGAAACGGATTTTTAAATCTTCTTTTCTCGTTTGACTAGAATTCGCTTTTAAAAATTTTAAAAATAAAATGTCCTTAGATGAAAAGATGGAAGTGACACCATTTTTAACTTTCAACTTTTTTTCATTTGAGTGACCTCGAAAAAATGATTTAAATGTTAACATTTTTATCTGATATGGTAATTAAATGTGAAGATAAACTCTGTTATTTTTCTCATGTTTATTTATGCATTTTTGTCCGTTCAAGATCTTATTGCATATTAAAAATAATTTTAATCCGGCAATTTAAATGTTGATGTGCTTTTATTATTTCTGTTTAATTCTGGTTTCAGTTATCTCTGAGAATGTTATAATTTTTTTATACATGCTTTATTGAATTCAGAATTTTAAGAGGCGTGATAGCGATAATTTTAAAAGCATGTAACATCTTTTGATATCACTCTTAAAATCATATGACTGCCATGAATATATATCTGAATTTATTATCATGTTTTTGTATGTAATCTAAATAAATAAAAATGAATCGCCAAATGTGTTGCTATTTTTTATCATGTCCAACATGATATTGTTTTCTGAATGAGGTTTTCTGTCTTTAACAAAAATCTGTTGGCGCTAAATAAAAAAAATATTATCTGCACGAGCATCTCAAAAAATCAGCTTTTAATAACCATTACATTTAAAAAAGTTCTGATTAAAAAAACGTTAATGATTACAGCCAATAAAACCTAAAAAAATGTCATCTTGAGCACGCAGTTATATGAAATGAAATAAATAGGAAATGGGATATTTTTTTAAATAATCAATGCGAAACGAAGTTTTTTGGATCGTTTGCAATACTAAAGCGACTCATTCAATGAAACGATTAAAATGAATAAAAATATAATTTAACTCGCACGAACACGTGGTGCTTGACCGTTCAAGAAATAATGTTTGACATGATACATTGAAATATGCAAAGCAGATTTCATTTTAATCTTTTATTAAAAAAATATTTTCGTTAAGACAGGTGGAAAGTTCTTATAGAGTAAAAAAACGAAAAAAAAAAATATAAATAAATAAAATTGGGAGAAAAATAGTATAAAAGACACTTTTCTTACTTTATCGCCAAAAAACTTCGTTTCTCTACCCCCAAATGAGTAAGAATTCAGTTTGCTTTTTCTCCCATGATAATGAGGTTAGGCTTAACATGTTTTCGATCAATTATTTCAAACGATGCTGTTTATATTCTTAGTGTTTGATGCGTATAAAATTAAACATTTTTAATTATATATTTTAAATTAAATTCTATGATATATTGAATTGTATATGGATTTTTTCAACTGTGTTTACATTAACAGAAACAAAAATGTACGTATTTTTGGAAAACTGTAAAAAAAAAAGCTAATTTTTTAAAATCTAAATTTGTTTTTAATCTAGTTTGATATCTTATCCTATGACACTACTATTATATTATTTTGGAATTATAAGCTTCCAAATGCATCAATCTGTACATTCAAAATCCATATAGCCACACCTATTTTTTCTCTCTCTTTCCATCTGAAAAAAGTTATGGTTATTATTATTATTTTAATCTGAGTTTAACATTCCCGAAAAAATCGGAAGACTGGAAAAAATGAGGTGTTGCATTTATTCTATCTTTGATTAATGATGGGTCCTCTGCTGGTTATTCATCTAAAACGGAAGGACTATTATACTGTAGGAGAAAACGTAGTTGAATACTACATTCAAAATGAAGCAGATTGCTCAATTTTTTTGTACATATTTTTCATTGTGGAGTTCGGATTATTGCTTAATAATTTTAATATAAGATTAAATGTGGTTGAATGAAGGAATTTGAATAACTAAATTTAATGCAGAATATTATCTTGGCTGAATTTTCAATTTCGTTTATCAACATTATGTTTATAATCTTGAGGGAATTTTTTAAATTCATGAGACTTCTTTATAATTATAACCTTGGGTGAATTTTCAAACTCATTTACCAGTATATTTTTTACAATTTTGAATGAAATTTTAAACTCTTTTGCCATTAATGTATTTATAATCTTGAATTAATTTTCAATTTTATTTACCAAGTGTATTGGATGAATTTTCACTCATTTACCAACATTTTATTTATAATTTTGAATGAATGAATTTAAAACCTCAATTAACAGTTTTATATAGATAATTTTGATTGAATTTTCGGACTCAATTACAGCATTATATTTATAATTTTGAAAGAGTTTTCAAATTCTTTTAATAGTATAATGTTTATTATCTTGGATGAATTTTCAAATTCATTTACGGGTATATTATTTTGGATGAATTTTCAAATTCATTTGCCAACATTATATTTATTATCTTGGATGAATTCCAAACTCATTTATGGGTATATTAGCTTGGGTGAAGTATATTGGGGGAATTTTCACTCATTTATCAGCATTATATTTATAATTTCGAATGAATGAATTTTCAACCTCAATTAGCGGTTTTATATAGATAATTTTGAATGAATTTTCAAATTCATTTAATAGTATTATGTTTATTATCTTGAATGAATTTTCAAACTCATTTGCGGGTATATTATCTTGGGTGAATTTTTCAGTCATTTCTCGACACTATATTAATTATCTTACATAAATTTTCTAACTCATTTACGGGGTATATTATCTTGGTGGAATTTTCAACTTCATTTACGGGGTATATTATCTTGTGGGTGAATTTTCAAATTCATTTACGAGGTATATTATCTTGGATGAATTTTCAAATTCATTTACGAGGTATATTATCTTGTGGGTGAATTTTCAAATTCATTTACGAGGTACATTATCTTGGATGAATTTTCAAATTCATTTACGAGCTATGTTTTCTT
>JAOUZG010017940.1:2077787-2089798 GCA_026289955.1 Argiope argentata | reverse complement strand
AATGCATTTGTTCAATAGTACAATGCATTTGTTCAATAGTACAATGCTTTTATTCATTAGTACAATGCATTTGTTCATTACTACAATGCATTCATACGGTACCAATATTTCACTTGAAAAGTGTTACAGATGTAGAAATTTTTTTACCCATATTTTCCCTTCAAAAATAGCAAAGTCTTGTTAGTACAAAATATTAGTACTTTTTTGCTATTTTTGAAGGGAAAATATTGGTAAAAAAATTTCTACATCTGTAACACCTTTCAAGTGAAATATTGGTACCGAACATTAGTGAGTTAATGCCATTTTTCAAAAAGAAATGTTGATACAAAATATTAGTGAGCTTATGCCACTTTTTAAGGAGAAATATTAGTACAAAGAATTCGCTCATAAATGTCACGTTTCAGAGTCATATTAAGCATTCGCTCATAAATGTCACGTTTCAGAGTCATGTTAGTACAAAATAGTAGTACTTTTTTGCTATTTTTGAAGGGAAAATATTGGTACAAAAAATTGTGCATTTATACCACTTTTTAAGGCGAAATATTGATACCGAACATTAGTGAGTTAATGCCATTTTTCAAGGAGATATGTTGATGCAAAATATTAGTGAGCTTATACCTCTTCTTTAAGGAGAAATATTAGTACAAAGCATTTGTTCATAAATGTCACGTTTCCGAGTCATGTTATTATAAAATATTAGTACTTTTTTTCTATTTTTGAAGGGGGAAATATCGGTTCAAAAAAATTGTACATTTATATCGCTTTTCAAGGTGAAATATAGTTACCGAACATTGGTGAGTTAATGCCATTTTTCAAAGAGAAATGTTGATTCAAAATATTAGTGAGCTTATGCCACTTTTTAAGGAGAAATATTAGTATAAATCATTTATTCATATATACCACGTTTCAGAGTCATGTTAGTACAAAATATTAGTTCTTTTTTGCTATTTTTGAAGGAAAAATATCGGTACAAAAAATTTGTACATTTCTATCATTTTTCAAGGTGAAATATTGGTACCGAACATTAGTGAGTTAATGCCATTTTTCAAAGAGAAATGCTGATGTAAAATATTAGTGCATAGGAATATTAGTACAAAGGATTTGTTTATAAATGACACATTTCAGAGTCATAAGAGTACAAAATATTAGTACTTTTTTGTTATTTTTGAAGGAAAAATATCGGTACAAAAAATTTGTACATTTATAACACTTTTCAAGTGAAATATTCGTACCGAACATTAGTGAGTTAATTCCATTTTTCAAAGAGAAATGTTGATGCAAAATATTATTGAGCTTATGCCACTTTTTAAGGAGAAATACTAGTACAAAGCATTTGTTCATATATGCCACGTTTCAGAGTAATATTAGTACAAAATATTAATATTTTTTTGCTATTTTTGAAGTTGAAAATATCGGTGCAAAAAATTGGACATTTATATCACTTTTCAAGGAAAAATATTGGTACCGAACAGTAGTCAGTTAATGCCATTTTTCAAAGAGAAATGCTGATGTAAAATATTAGTGCATAGGAATATTAGTACAAAGGATTTGTTTATAAATGACACATTTCAGAGTCATAAGAGTACAAAATATTAGTAATTTTTTGTTATTTTTGAAGGAAAAATATTGGTATAAAAATTTTTGTGCATTTATGTCACTTTTCAAGGTGAATTATTGGTACCGAACATGAGTGACTTAATTCAATTTTTTAAGGAGATATGTTGATGCAAAATATTAGTGAGCTTATGCCTATTTTTAGGGAAAAATATTAGTACAAAGGATTTGTTCATATCTGCCACGTTTCAGAGTCATGTTAGTACAAAATATTAGTACTTTCTTGCTATTTTTGAAGGGAAAATATTGGTACAAAAAGTTGTACATTTATATAACTTTTCAAGGTGAAATATTGGTACCGATCGTTAGTGAGTTAATGCCATTTTTCAAAGAGAAAAATTGATGCAAAATATTACTGAGTTTATGCCACTTTTTAAGGAGGAATATTAGTACAAAGCATTTGTTTATAAATGCCACGTTTCAGAGTCATGTGAGTACAAAATATTAGTACTTTTTTGTTATTTTTGAAGGAAAAATATTGATACAAAGATTTTTTGTACATTTATATGACTTTCCAAGGTGAAATATTAGTACCGAACATTAATGAGTTAATGCCATTTTTCAAAGAGAAATGTTGATGCAAAATATTAGTGACATTATACTATTTTTAAGGAGGAATACTACTTCAAAACATTAATGTACTTATGTAACTTTTGAAAGATAAATATTTGTACTAAACATTTAATTATTTAGGTCACTTTAAAAAAAAAAGAAACATCTCGAGGAGGCAGAAAAATATCATGTCTTGGACGTTATTTATTCTTGCCACACCATTAATGACGACTGATGGCCAAAAAGTCATGTTTTGCTGCGGGCATTACTTGCTCTTATTATACCATTGGAAAGAGTTGTGATGGTGCAAAAAATATACCCAAGTATAATGTGTCATGTATTACAAAAGAATGTTAATTTATTTTCAGTAATTATTTATCCAGAGTGTTGTTTACGCATACTTTGTACTGTTGAAATTGCATTGATTTGAATTGATTCATTTTCCGCTCCTAACTTCTTGTAATTAAAAAATTACTTTTATTATAATTACACCTTTATGTTCTCTTAAGAAATTTATCTTATATTGACTGATGATGCAGCGATTGATTAATGTTGATGATTGATGATGATAGTGATAGAATAATAATATGAGGTTGGTGTTTTTTTAAATTTACACTTTTAACTCGATTAATTTGAACGTTTGAAGTATGTAAACATGTTTTGGGAACGAGGTTTAACTATGGAAAAAAATATCTGATGATTAATGATAAAAAAATTTCTTTATGAGGAAGAGTTTTGTGAACTATTATTTTTCTTAACTGATTTAATTTGACATTTTAATTTGTGTTTATAATTTTTTTAATGAAATTGATCCTTTGGCTTACTTTTTTTGAAATTTAACCTATTACATCGTCTGTCCTTTTTTCAATCGTGTCTCAGATTGATTTAATATGATACTGCTTTAATCATGTTAAATTTAATTTATACTCTAAAAACATTAATATATATTAATGTTTTTACTATATATTAATGTTACTTATACCTCATAATTCTTTTTCGAACTTATTCGTAAGCTCTACTTTCCTAAGTAATGCTTTTTCAACTACTACTATTAGCTCACACTCACCCTTTATATATATATCTTGTTCAAATTTTCAATCGTTAATAAAATTTTTTCTATTCATCCTATCAAGTCCAAGTAAATTTTTAAAAACTTAGTAGATGGCATTTGATGCTAAAACAATTTTTTCAAAATATAAATTCATTAATTTTTTATTAATTAATTAAAAACTAACTGTCTCGCTTTTATAATAGTTTTTTAAAGTAATTCATATTGTTAGGCTGGGATAGTCTGGTTGGTGGGGCGTTGGATTCGCATCCCTTGTGCTGCGAGTTCGAACCTGGTCGCAAAATTCTCCATGTCGAGAGTTCTACAACTGGGAGTACTGAGTCAAAAGTGATTGTTATTCAGGTGCTCAGGGGTCCATACCCTCTGAAGCTACTACGCCCCTCCTTCCGTTGTAAAGCAGAAAACGAGAACAAAAATTGTAATTATTTAATGTAAAGTAATTGAAATAAAAAATTTTCTTCTTTCCTGATTTTTTCCTAATATCCAAAGTAGGAATTGAATTAAAAGGAATGTTTTTTATATTGCTTGTTTATTCCTAACTATATCCCAACTAATTTCTACTATTTTTTAAACAATTCGTGACTAAGTCCTAACAAATTCACAATTACCCCCCCCCCCGCAACCAATTCTTATTTCTTATTTTAGCCAAGTCAATGTTCTTTATACGCTACCTCCAGTCAACTTGAACTAAGCAGGTGGTTCGCCCTCCAAATCCATCTGCCCTGGTATTCCGAAAAGTTGTTTCTTGACAAACTAGCATTCACTAACGACTCATAGAACCACCTGTTTACATTCTCCTCCTCCTAACTATCCTGGATTATGTTCCAAGACTGACCAAGTATGTGACCTTTAGCGGTTACCAATAAGCAGTTTCGCGGTTAAACGACGACGGATTTAGTGAAAAGAGAGGAAAGTCAAAAAATAAGATTCAACGTAAAAAAAAAAGTGACGTAGGACTGCTAGCGACGTACCGCGGGTCTTATTTCCGCTTTTTGATGTTCTGAGCTGTCCCCAAAATGTTTTCTTGACATGTAGTGATTAATTTTTTTTTGGAAAGACCCTCCTTCCACCCCCCTCTCATCCTACGAGTGGAACGTCAATTTAGAATGATGGAAGAGTAACTCTTAAAATCGAGCAGTGCGAGACTTTTTTTCTTTTCTTTTTTTTTTAATATTATTCTTTTCTCTGCGGTTGTATGTTTTATTTATTTTGGGTTTAATTTTTTTAAGTAATCGTTTGAGTGTGTCGAATTTTTGATCGAGTGTTTGTATTTGCTTGCTCTATTGATTTTTTATTAAGGTTTTTCTTTTCTTTTTTTTCAATCAATTTTTTCCCCTCTGTTTCCGTTTTTTTTTTTATCGTTTGGCAGCGATTTGATTAAGTTGACGACAGTTGCGGTTAAATTTGTGGTTAAAGTAATTAACTAGTTGCGAGCTATTATGTACTCCAGATGAAGCGATATATTCCTAAGTTTTTAATCTAGTTTTTTTTAAAATTTTACCTTATCGAATTTTAAATCTTAATATTATGAGTTGATTGAAGAAAAATAAATTTTTAAGACTCAACTAAGGCGATTTATTATATATGCTTGATAAACATCTTTTAGTTTATAATTAGAATATCGATAAATATCTGTCATTAGCTACAAGTATGTAACATTTTTTCAAATCGTGTTTTCGTTAATGATACATTAATGAAGGAAAAATTTCATTCATTTTTATCAAGCACATTTGTCATCAAAGACTGATTGATTCTAACAAATAGCAGATGAAAACATTTAATGTACGTCTATTTAGGTGCATTAATCATCCTTCGGTTCAATCACTAGATTAATTTGGTATTCATTGCATTTATTTTTGGAAATAAAACCCGTAAACGGGTTTTTGATATTACTAGTATGTGTTAGAGGCGTCATGCTGTATTCTGCCTCTCTAAAGAATGTAAATTACTTTTCATGTTACTGCGATGAGTGTTATTATTTTTTATTCGTGGTTTTTTTTTAATTAATGGATTTTTAGAAGAAGGAAATAACTATTTCATTAATGATATAAAATATGAAACCTTATGTATTAACTTTCCAAAATTGTAACTGTGTTATTTGGGCAGTCGATTAATGGAAGGATGAAGAAATATATCCTCTTTAAAGATTATGATGATTTGGATATATACAGAACACTCTCGAGTACCCGATTCGCGACTATCCGGTTTTCACATTATCTGGTGTAGTTTTATATAAATATTATAACTGAGTAGTCTGGTGTAGTTTTATATAAATATTATAGTGTAAATATTATAGCTGAGAGTTTAGGGTTAGTAAAAATGGAGCAATGACTATGGGTTAGTAAAAATGGACAGTTTAATAATGAAATACAACAATGTGTTTTCATTATTGAACAATATTTAAAAAATAATGAAAACCTGGTGATCACATTTAAAAATATTGAAAATTGGCCTCCTAGGTTGTGTGATTCAACATCGTTGGATTTCTCCGTATATGTTTATTTTTAGTCAAAGATCTATGCCAACAAGCTCACAATCACTGATATAAAGAGGAAATTTAATGCTTCATCAATTAAATTCAATCACATGCAAAATGGGCATGAAAGATTTCGACAAAATGCATATGCGCCAGCAAAGCCGTGGAGGCCATTTGCCTGATGTGTTATTCCATGAATAACCCTATCTTATGTATTTAATGATTCAATAAAAAAAAATAACATTCTTAAGATTACAAACTGTATTTTCTATTTAATTCAAATCTTGCGTTAATTTTGGGATACCTTTTACATGCCCACAGACTGTCTCTTGAATGGTTAAAATCAGTCATTTCTTATTTCACCTGTTTTCTGTTTGGGGAAGCGCATTCCTTTGCAGATGGTAATAAACAAATATTTCCAGGTCGACCTTTGATGTAATTTAGAACTCATTTCCCAGAGGTAGGAATGTTTTCTGTCAAAATTTTCCACAAGGCTCGTAGATAATGCCGAATATTCCTGTCGGGGGCTCTTTTTTTCGCCGTGATATATCAATGCAGCAGATCTATTAAAGTGTCATGCGTGGGATGATGGATCGCGACGCGCTGTTAACTGATGTGTTGAAACGCGATGCGCATTGGGTGGTTCGATGGAACTGTCATGAACATCCACTTCCTCTTCCTGGAGGTGTGCAAGTGCGGTTGGAGAAAAAACAGTCCCAAACTTAAACTTGAATGGTATCGGTAAATTTATTTTTAAGATATGATGTCTGTTTCATTGTTCCGAGAGATTGAGTTTCGTTCAAGATAATGCCCCAAGAACCATTCTGCCACTGGTTTTTGTTCCAGAATTTCGTGGTCGAACCTTCTGCAATTATCGATTTCAATGCCATTTGAGTTTTAGCTATTAAAAAAGTCATACCCGTCTACTACTGTTAGTCGACCACATAGCGAATGATGTTCTTTACTGGTATGAGCTCAGAATCATTTTTTTTCTTAAACACTTAGCATGATTTATGTCGTTAAATTGATTTTTAAGATATGATGTCTGGTCATTGTCCCGGGAGATTGAGTTTCGTGCAAGATTATGCCTAAGAACCATTCTGCCTTTGGTTTTTGTTGTTCGAGTATTTCGTAGTCGAACCTTCTGCAATTATCGATTTCAATGTCATTTGAGTTTTAACTCAATTAAAGTCATGGCCGTCTACTATTATTAGTCAAACACGAGTTGTTCTTTACTGATGTAAACGTCGAAACATTCTTTTCTTAAAAATCTTATAAATCAATTTAACGACATAATATAAATTAAGGTGTATGAGATCATCGTCCTTGGAGATTGAATTTTATGCAAGAGAATGTCCAAGAACCATCATTTTTTTAGAATTTTGTATTTTCGAGATGTCTGCAATTATCGACTTTAATGCTATTTGAGTTTCAACAGAAAAAAAATTCATGACCATCTACTATTATTAGTCGAACACATGTCGTAAGTTGTTCTTTATTCATGTAAATTTCGAATATAAAAAAGTCCTGAACGTCTACTATTATTAGTCGAACACATGCTATAAGTTGCTCTTTATTTAAACGCTGAAATAATCTTTCCTTAAAATTTAACCTGAATTATATCGTTAATTTAGTTTTTAAGATATAATATCAGATTATTGTTCTTGGATACTGAGTTTCCTGCAAAAAGAATGTCCAAGAATAACTTTGCTAGTGATTTTTTTCCAGAAATTTTTGGTTGAGCTTCTGAAAATTATCGAATTTAATGCCTTTCGAATTTTAATATAAGAAAGTCCTGGCTATCTACCATTATTAATCGAACAGATGCCGAAAGATATTCTTTACTGGTATAAACTTCGAAACTTTTTTTCCTAAAAACTTAATTTGAATTATGTCGTTAATTGATTTTTAAGATATATCAGGTCATCGTTCTTAAACATCGAATTTTATGCAAGAGAATGTCCATGAATCATCATTTTTTTAGAGTTTTGTATGGGCGAGATTTCTGCAATTATTGACTTGAATGCCATTTTATTAACAGAAAAATTGCGACAAATGTTGCAAGTTGTTCTTTATTGGTATGAACTTCGAAACATTCTTTCCTTAAAACGTAACGTGAAATATGTCGTTAATTTGATTTTTAAAACAAGATATCAGGTTATTGTTCTTAGAGAACGAGTTTCGTGCTATATTAAATATCCAGGAATGACTTGGATAGTCATTTTTTTTCCAGAATTATTTGGTTGTTTTTGAAAACTATCGACTTTAATGTCTTTCGATTTTTGATCTTAAAAAAAAGTCTTGTGTAATCCCATTAAATTAAATTGACATAATTTATTACGCTACTGACTTTCAATTAAATTTCCTTATTTGACCTTTGCAAACTGCAAAATCTTGAATAACGATAAACAATTCAAAGAAATATAGACATCGAAAACTTTAAAGATACATATTTCACACAGATATAAAACACTTGGCAGATACTGCGGTGTGTGTGTGTGTGTGTGTGTGTGCGCGCGCGCATTCATTCATTTTGAGGATTTTACGTGCAGGTATAAATTAATGATAACCTTTTGTTCATGATTTTCAATATTAAAAAATAATGATACTGTACTCTTCGTTAAGACCAGTCAATGTTAACAGCGCCTGATTTCTGGCGCAGAGGTAGCGCGTCTTCCTCGTGTTCTGGGAGTCCCGGTTAGGGCATGGTTGTTCTTCTGTGGGCTATTTGTGAGATGTGTGACTGCCCCCTTGTGAAAAGGGGCTGTGCAAGCAAATGTAGTGAGTGTGTAGCTAAGTCGTACTCTTGGCCTTAGTTGGCGCTACTTCAAAAACAAGAGACGATCATTTCGGCTTAAATCTGCTGCTATATCAGCGGGGGGGGGCTTGTCTATGGCAATTGCCGTAAGTAACAACAACAATATTGACAGCAAAGATGATAATTTCTCATTTTCAGGTTTCCAGATCTTTCATATAGGGGAGGGGGATCTGTTGCACGATAAATCTGGGCCAAGCGCCTCCTCCCACTGGTGTGGTGTGGAGAGGGGCTGCCATCTCAAGTGTATTCCTCGTCATCTGATCGCTGTTCAAAATTACGAGGGTTCGTCCAAAATGGCCTTAGTTTTGCTTTATATATATAACAGGACGTTTATATAACTAAACTAAACTCAGTCCTTTCATATTTAAACTGTGCACTTATTAACACAACAAACAATGTAAAATCATGAAAAATTCATGATTATTGGCAGTTTGACATTTTAATTATTTTGAAACCTGTGTTGCAGTTATTCATTCATAATTTACAATTCTTTAAAATTATTTTCTGAAATTGCCGCCAGAAGAATGTTTACTTCAAAATTATATTTACTACATGCGCTGTATTGGGGGGGGGACCTTATGAAAATTCAATCCCAAAACGAAAAACTTGATGCAAACGCAACAAATATTAGTTAGTAATAAGATTTTTTAAATAATATTATTTGTCACATTGTTTTCCAGGTGGTTTAGTTGTGACAGCCTAATGGATGTTAATTAATGTTTATTTACTCAAGAAACGTTTAACGTTTTGTTTGTATAATCTTTTTTCATTTTATGGAAATTTGAAGCTGATGTGCAAGGTTCTTTTTGGTATTTCTTAAACAGTTTCATTTGCCTTCGAAGCGATTAAATTTCATGCTTGAGATACCACGAAAAAAAAAAAGAAAAGATTACCTGTTTTTAAGCATGAAGTTACCTAACCTTCTTAGACATCCCAGGTAATCTGGGGATTTCGCGAATTCTCCTTCTTAAATATAAACGAAATAAAAAGATTATACTGACTGACGAAGCTGAAATTACTATTGTTTAAAAAATCCGAATTGTTTAGCTATAATGAAGTAATCCAGGATTTAATCATTTATAAACAATGATACGCATTAGTGCGAGATTCCCTGAATTCGTCGTGTGTGAGTTAACTTTTGTTTTTTCAAGGAATTTATTAGTAATGACTAGATTTGTTTTCATTCTAGTTTATTTCACTTATTCTCAGTCAATAACGAAGAAAAATGTGTTTTCACTTATAGTGCAGCTTCGAAAACTGTGATTCCTAACTTAAGTGAAATCATTTATACAGATATCAAGACTTCGAAGGCATTAACCATAAGTTTTTTAATATTGTTTAATAGAAATGAAAGAAATTAAATAGTCAATTTTTGTTGTCCTCGTGTTCAGCTCTACAACGGAAAGAGGGGTGCAGTAGCTTCCGAGGGTAGTCATAGATCAGACCGTCCGACCCGGCGTGAAGGCACACAGATTAATCATAAACACTGAATGACCGGACGACCGCAACAGCAATAAGCGGGAACTGTGGTTGAGTCCTAATGGCCGTCACTGGATACGGAACAACCCTCCCCGAAGGAAGTACGTCCCTTCATCGAAGAGAGGAGCTTAACCCCCACCTATTAGTGTACCCATCAAGGGTGGCAAGATCCAACCACCATACCACAAGCATCTCACCCCCAATTACGAGGTGCCCCCCGGGGGTGGGAGTTTCTGAAGGTATGAATTCCTGAGCACCCGAAGGTGAAGTTTGATTTCCAGTTGACATACGTCACAAACCTTTATTACAGGGCGGACTTCATTCATGCCTTTCATTCATTCATCCACAGATCGTAATTTAGATCCGGAACAGAGAACGATCACCTCTGACCCAATACCCCCAATGGTATGACTCTCGAAATGGAGGACTTTGCGACCACGACAGATTTAACGTTCGTCAGCCACCAAACACACGGACAGTTTTCGGCTGGCGTTTTCGAACTCGCAGCCCAAGGGATGGGAATCCAACGCCTTACCAACTAGGCTATTTCGGCAATATTTAATTGTATTTTATTTATGAATGAAATTAATGAAATTTTTTTGGAATTATCACTTTTTCGTTTTATGTTTTACTTTTTATAAATTATTTCGGGCGACGATTTCTTGTTGTTGTTGTGGACGACGGAGGTAGAAATATCTTTTGAATAAGAAATTGATTATTACCGGTAGTTTAAATAATTAGGACTTTGAATTGGAAAATAAAGGGCATAATACCATTACGGAAAATCTTGAAATTGATTATCAAAAAAATCAATAATTTATTCAAACCTTATTATATATTCAGACCAGCCGGAGTGGTCTCCCCGAAACTTTCTCACATACTCTTTATTCCAGAGACTACCTTCAATTGAATTAGCATAGAATAGTTGCGCAATATTAACCTTTGGCGAGAAATTAGTATTTTTACTGAATTTATCGTGTCTTCCTTGGCGAGTTATTCCTGATATGCGCTAATTTACCATTTGATTGGCGCAATTTAGCCAAATATTTCTCTTGTGCCGTTAAACTTCAATCAACCAAACAACCTGGTATTCGCTAGAATTATCCAAAAATTGAATTTGTGTTTTAGATCAGAGTCTCGTAGTCGCAAAATCCCATACCTTATTTAATACATTTAAGACAATTACGGGTTTTATTTATCTTGTTTACATATACAGACCGACAGACAATCAGATGGCAGTTGGATTTGACTCAAAATATTCCTATAAATGTCACCAATAGGTTTTAAATCTGCGGACCGAATTTTATCCATTTAGCTCTCTTCGTTTTATAATTATCGAAACTTGTTATAGCTTATTATATTGAAACTTATTATATACTGAAACTTTGTAATAGCGGTAGCTATCTGTCCGGCTAATATATTAATTTATATTGACCTGACAATTTTATAGAAATTTGCAAATTTGTTGCAAAGGCCGTATAACAATTTTCATTGATCTATCTCAAAGCTTTTTTGAGTTATCTTCACAGAAAGACGGACACTTTCAGAAAATGTGTTTTTCGAATTTCATTCTAAAACGTGGAGATTCATCAAGATCTTGATTTCGATTTTTTTGACGATTACTATGTTTTCTGTGTACTAAATATACGAGAAAGTAAAGATTTCTCGACGAGCCTTTATTTAATGGACTATTTTATTCAAAACCATTTTTATTGGATGTATTTGTTTAGCATATATGTATTATATACATTTTAAGGCATGCATGTATCATATGCATTTTAAGACTTAGTATACGTATATATTTTTTGCATTTAAAGGCTTAGTATGCATGTATCATATGTATTTTAAGGCTTAGTATACATATATTTTTTGCATTTTAAGACTTAGTATACATGTATTATATGCATTTTAAGGCTTAGTATACATGTATTATATGCATTTTAAGGCTTAGTATACTTATATTAATTGCATTTTAAGGCTTAGTATGCATATATTATATGCAT
>JAOUZG010017940.1:2026018-2074918 GCA_026289955.1 Argiope argentata | reverse complement strand
GCTTCGATGAAGTAAGCGGCATCTGTATACATCAAATAACATTCAAGCTCCTATTGACCGCTTACTTAAACCTGGTGATTACTTTTTTCAACCAGACGAATTACAGACTAAGCGATAACAGATATTCATCTCACAAATAACAGACAAATCTCCCAAGATCTCAAAATATCTCGCCCCTGACTCATTCTGAGAGCCCGGTTTGTAGCAATAACATTCCCAAAGCCCTTTCGTGCCTCGGAAATCTCCCAACAAAGGCGACACCGGCACCGTTACTTTCTTTCGCCACCGTCTGAGGGGTCCTTGAAGAGGGGACGTGAATACATTCGCTGTCCAGAGAGGATTATTAACCTTGTCCGATCGTCTGCCAGAAAGGGACCGGGAACTGTGGGTTGCCCACCTCTCACACGGGAGCCACTTCGGGGGCGCACAAAAGACGAGTTGCCTGAATTAAGCTGTCTATCGAACGAAATGAGACATCAAGGCGTCGTCTGGAGGGATGTTTTCTTCGCCCTTTCGTCAAGGAATTTTGTCGGCTTTAATAAAAAAAGAATGCTTGGTTGAGATTATGACGGTTCAGGTGATAGCATATTTACACGACAAACATAATTGCATATTTATGTGATGTTTAATAGTATTTTATCTCATTTTGTGATGACATATCATTGAAGAGTATGCAATGGATATCAAATGAATTAACCCGGTACGTTTAATTTATATCGATAATCTTTGATCCATCCCATTATTAGTATTAGGTATTGATTTCCCCATGAGAACTAGGAAAATTAGAGGCAATTAGATCCAATGTATTGGATATGCAGAAATTGTATGGGAATAGCAATTTTAAATGTTTATTTTGCACGCGCTTGTCTCGCTATCTTGTTCGGATCGGAATAAAACTCGATATGTTTCCCATTCAGCTGACAATATTCGATTTAGGCGAAATTCATAGTTCATTAAGAAGTGAAGGATTAAATTATTGTTGACTTATAGGATCTGACCTGCGGTAAGAAAGAAGGATAAACATATATGAATGCCGCATTTTTAGTCTTCTTAATCATTCTGGTGCCAAATATGTCAATTTTTGAATCTGTCATTACATTAGATTCAAAAATATTTGCAATATATGGATTTACAAGCTCATTTTGAAATTGTGCGTAGATTGGCAGGATTCGGCTGGCAATATATTGGTGAAAAAATGACACACATAAATGAATGCGTCATTTTTAGTCTTGTTAAGCCTTCTGGTGTCAAATATGTCACTTTTTGAATCTGTCATTATATTAGGTTCAAAAATATTTGATCCAATGCATAGATTTACAATCTCATTTTGAAATTATATGAGGAATGGCAGAATTCGGCCGACAATATATTGATGAAAGAAGGACAAAAATATATGAATGCTTCATATTCGGTCTTGTATAGCATTCTGGTGTCAAACGTGTCACTTTTTGAATCTGTCATTAAATTGGGTTCAAAAGTATTTGATGCATTATATGGATTTGCAATCTCATTTTGAAACTGTTTGAGGAATGGCAGGATTCGGCCGACAATATGTTGATGAAAGGACAAAAATATATTAATGCTCCATGTTCGGTCTTGTTAAGCATTCTGGTGTCAAATATGTCACTTTTTGAATCTGTCATTAAATTAGATTCAAAAAGTATTTGATGCAATGTATGGATTAAAAATCTCATTTTGGAACTATGGGAATAATGGCAGTATTCGGCCGTCAATATATTGTTGGAAGAAGGATAAACATATATGAATGCCTCATTTTTAGTCTTGTTAACTATTCTAGTATCAAATATGTCACTTTTTGAATCTGTCATTAAATTGGATTCAAAAAGTATTTGATGCAATATATGAATTTACAATCTCATTTTGAAACTGTTTGAGGAATGGCAGGATTCGGCCGACAATATGTTGAGGAAAGAAGGAGAAAAAATATATTAATGCTCCATGCTCGGTCTTGCTGAGCATCTGGTGTCAAATTTGTCATTTCTTTTATCTGTCATTAATTTTGGCTCTATAATATTTGATGCAATATATGGGTATACAATCCCATTTTGAAACTGTAAATAAATGACAGGATCTGACAAGTGACTTATTAATAAAAAAAGCATTCTGTTGTCAAATTCATTCTGGATTCTGGGGTTAAGCATCCTTGAGTCAAATATGCCACTCTTTGATTTTCTTGTTAAATTTGATTTTTAAAAAAGATATCATACACAATGTAGAATTTGCATTTGATAAGTCATTTATAACAATTCGGAGTGGTAGTGAAAAAGAAAATTATTTCATCTGTTTTGCTTATCTTCATTAATTATTGGATCATTTGATCTCTGAGGATTGATATAATATAGAAAAGGCTAATATGTACTTGAAATCAAAGTGAGATCTTTGTAGTCATTGGAGGTTTAGGGAAATAAATGGTATAAACAAATAATAGAAACAGTTTATTTCCATACGCACTCTGAAATGCCTTTTTTCTGCTACATATTTTGAATTCTAATTCAGAATCAAGATTTAGGATGGCATTTATCTGGAAAACATTCATTTTAAATAGGGATAATAGATCAAAGGCAGAAATGCCGTTGATATAGCATCTTCAGAAAATAAAATACCTGCAGAAGGATTGTAGCACAAGTGTTATAAAAAAGGCATTAAAACTGTTTCTTTAGGACTAAAATCGCAATAATAAAACTTCCCTTTTTATTTTGATATGAGTTTAATGTAATTAAATCTTCCTCAATAACTGCTCTACAAAATGGTATAAATATCTCCATTATCCGTTGACTATTTCTTGAGTCTTTGTTGGTTCAACATACAGACGCTTTCAGGAGACTTCAATATATACTATGGATAGATATTGTAAAAGATTCTCAGATAAATATCGATATAGATGTTGTTGTTACTAATGGCGCTTGCAATGGACAAGCCCTCCCGCTGATAAAGCAGCAGATTTAAGCCGAAAGAAGCGTCTCTTGTTTTTGAAGCAGCGCCAACTAGGGCCAAGAGTATGACTTAGCTACACACTCACCACATTTGCTTGCACAGCCCCTTATTACAGGGAGCACAGTCACATATCTCACAGATACCACACAGAACAACCACGCCCGAACCGGGACTCGAACCCAGGACTCCCAGAACACGAGGAAGACGCGCTACCTCTGTGCCAGAAAGCCGGCATAGACGTTATTGGATACATTAATACTATTTCTAAAAAATCAGCATAAATCGTGACCAAACAAACCCATGATGAAATCCATTTCTTTCCTCATTTTTTACTCCAGAAAGCTTCATTTCCTATCACAATATGCATGAAATAACAATTAATTAAAGAGTAAAAGATACTTCAACCACCCATACGAAAGGAAAACTAGAAGCTTTTCACGCCCTCTACGGCAACAACGAGAACTGAGCTCACCTCTCTAATCTAAGTAATTGATCACCCGTATTTATTTGCCGATCTATTTAACCTCCAGCATCAGTTTTATAAGGCACACAACTCTTGAAAATGCCATTGCCAACGCAGGAGAGAAAAAAATCTGAAATTATTACTACGGATAATTAAGGCCCATTATGAAACACAGAAGTGCTCAATAGCCACTGAAATTATCGACTTTTATAACCATCGTCGAACTGTATCATTATATTTTTACCTTTACAAAAAAATATTAAGGTTAGAAAAGATAACAGAGCAAGGAAGAAAGCAATCACGTGACGACGATCAACTAACCATTCACGATCAGTCAAAAGCTTATAAAAAAAAAGATTGGTCGATTCATACTACCTGGACTTCGTCACGTTTTTATGAAATCTCATCGCTGAAAACGTTAATCATTTGAAAATTACAGAGCAAATGTTTGGAACCCTTTCTTTCAATAGCTGGCGATCGTATTTGACTGCGCAGTGGAGAAAACGTGATCTTAACATAAATT
Source organism: Argiope argentata (assembly GCA_026289955.1). Lineage (NCBI taxonomy): Eukaryota > Metazoa > Arthropoda > Arachnida > Araneae > Araneidae > Argiope > Argiope argentata. The sequence goes on along the minus strand of JAOUZG010017940.1, from coordinate 2,070,977 downwards.
ACAATGCCAAGAACTACGTTGATTCTAAAAAAACCCGGGCTTTTAACAGTTGAGAAGGTTAGATATTTTAGGAGGTCCTTTTAAAGAATAAGATCAGACGCAGAACGAAAAGAAAACAGCAATGCGATCATTTCGGAACCCTAATTTTTAATGTTAAAGTTATGATAACAGAAATTAAATGTTTATTCAGTTGGATTTAAAAATACAGGGTGTCCAAAAAAGTTCCCGTACTGATGATTTGTGAATTTATTTTACAAAAACAACAGGTTCCAAAAGAATTATTTTTATGACAATGATAAAAAGCACTTTTAACATAACTAAGGAAAAAATACCGAACTTACATTTATAATAAATGTTCAAAATTTCCAGCCCTTTCTTGGAGACAAAGCTGAACACATTTGCGCATGTTTTTCGAAACGCGTTTTAACATGCTAGGAGTGATTTCTTGTATCCTTTGGGTAATGGCGATTTTCAAATCATCTATTGTTTGAGGATCTCCTGCATAAACTTTGTCCTTTAAATATCCTCACAGAAAAAAGTCCGGGATGGTCAGATCAGGAGATCGAGGTGGCCAAAAAATTTTTGAGATAAGTCGATCGCCGAAAAAATCTCCAAGCATATCCATGATTTCATTACTCGTATGGAAAAATTTAATATACTTGAAAAAAAATCATGGACAATGATTTTTTAAATTTGTAGTACGGGAACTTTTTGGACACCCGGTATAAATGATTCAAAGTGCAAGCTTATAAATTCTTTTGAGAGACTACAGCAATCAAAACATAATCGCACGGTATTTTTTTCAAGTAATTAATATAAATAAAAGCTGATATAAACACTGCATTCATTTACATCTTGAGACATTGGATTCTCGGCTAAAGGGATAACATATTTAAATAAATAAGGTATAAAGATAAAATCAAGAAACCATGCTTTTCTTTTCCATTAAGTTAAGACATCATAAAAGTTATACATACTAGAGGAGGTAGGGGGGGGTCTCTTGGCCTAAAAAAAGGTATTAAAAGCTCTCCTTTTCAAGTCACTAAGACAGGAAAATAAGTCGTTACTATCAAAAATTCATCATTCTCAAAAATAACTACGCATTCTTTATTCCAAGACCATTGCAGTTTGCAATTTACGGGCAAAAAATATTTTTGCCTTCTCTTACCAGTATTGCATTATTATTACGTATGCTTCTTTGAAAGCAGGTACGTTTTTAAAAGGTTGACTGATTTTTACCAGTATTGCTTTATTATTACGTATGCTTCTTTGACAGCAGATGCGTTTTTAAAAGGTTGACGTAGAACTATGATAACATAGCTGTTGTTTCATCTCAAAATCAGTCTAGCTCGAAAACTTTGCTTGATAGCTAGAAAAATTGAGAAAGAAAATATAAATGTATTATCAATGTATATAGACAGAGGGATAGAGAGAAGTCTCGTGATTGTTTCAAACCAGTATAAATTGGTTAATGGCTTAAATTAACCCATTCGCTGCCAAGCCTAAACTGTACGAGGTTATTCCCATTGCCATTTCTGTTTTGAGTGTTATTGTTTATCTAAGTTTTATTATTTAAAAATAAATACACATATTTTGTCATAAATAATCATTTACATGTATAAAAATCAAACACTGGTATACTCGTGGTTGGCAATGGGAATAACCTCATACAATTTAGGTTTGGCAGCGAATGGGTTAAATAAAGTAGAATTTTTGTAAAAATAATTTATTTTTAGCTTCTTTTTAAGTTTTTACACTTGTGTATTTATGTTTTTGGCCAGAAAAAGTTTGCAGTTTTGACAAATTGTACGTTACAGTATATTGAAAGTATCACGAGTATATTCGTGCTGGTAATGAGTAACACTCTACCAACCACGAGTATGTTCGTGGCTGGCAGCGAATGGGTTAAGATAAATAATGACTTAAAATATTAATGTTCTCACGTGATAACTTGAAATTTACGATCGAAGATTTCATTTTCTTTTCTTTCTTTCTTTTTCTGCTAAGTAAAACTGTCCGTAATTATTCGTTATTTTATGATTGTTTATTATGAGTCAATTCTTATTAATTATATAGAACCTTTTTTTTTTCTTTTCTTGACTGCTACAAACGTTGTTTTAACGCAAAATACGAGTGTATCTTTAGGTTTTGTCTTTTATTAATTTAGTTAAGTGAATTCCACCAATATACGCATCAATCCTTATCTTCATTTGGACGAGGTCAACTTGTAATTTTGTATGTAATAAAAATAAACTCGTTTTATTATGATTTTTTAAAAAATGACTATGCAAACATTTGTATTGTATCTGACGTATATATGTATGACGTATTTATGGATATTTTATTTTTCTCTTGATTTTAAAAAGGGAATATGAGGGACTTTAAAAAATAAATTTCACAGTTAATTGTTTAATGATGATATATAATCAATACTATTTTAACACTGATTTTAAAAAAAGTGGGTAAAGAAATTGAATGTAAATTATATGAAATAAATACACAATATATTTGACATATTTTAATCGAAAAGTAATTTAAATTTTTTAAAAATTTGATTAATATCATTTCCTAATAAATATTTGTATCGTTTAATAATAGCATGCACCGTTGGTTTTGTATTTATGGATATTTTATTTTTTTCTGAGCAAATTAAAAGAAATCGCAATATTTTTAATACTCGTTTATGTGACAGAACATGTATCTTTTATTCTAAGTCTTTATTATTTAAATAAAAGAAGTATATTCTTTTCTGAGCAATTTAAAAGAAATCTAAATATTTTTTTATACACGTTAATGTAACAGAACATGTATCTTTTATTCTAAGTCTTTATTATTTAAATAAAAAAATTATATTCTTTTCCGAGCAATTTAAAAGAAATCTAAATATTTTTTATACACGTTTATATGACAGAACATGTATCTTTCATTCTAAGTCTTTATTATTTAAATAAAAGGAAGTATATTCTTTTCCGAGCAATTTAAAAGAAATCAAAATATTTTTTATACAAGTTTATATGACAGAACATGTATCTTTTATTCTTAAGACTTTATTATCAAAATAATAAAAATATATGTAGCAGAAATTTTTTTTAAAAAAGATTTTGATATTTACGAATTCTAAACGAAATGAAATTCAATCCTCCACGATTTGTATTTGTTTAAAATTTACTATAGATTTGTTAATTAATCTTTTCTAAATAGAAATAAAAAAAGCTGTTTCCATTAAAAAAAATCAAAACAGCAGTTTCTGAACGCGGAACCATTTTCCACCAAATTAATAGCATCATTAATTCCAATCTCACTAGAATATGTTCTATAACGGAAATCCATATTTCTTTGTAATTTCTCAATCATGTCCACTGAACCTAAGTTCTATTAAGAGAGCTTTTATCATTTATGGCCGCAAAATGAAGTCATTTTGAAGAAAAAGAAAAATCGATGTGGCACTCAGAAAAATAATACCCAGGTTACGATAAATCGTCAATCGGCCGAAATCAAAAGGAAATAATATAACTTTCTCGTGGCCTCTCAAACGATTGATTGCTCCTAGAACCCGAAAACCCGCACGTCGAAGAAAATGTACCTTTTTACCTAATGGAAACACTGTTTTCTTTTTTTATTCGTAGTTTTATCTTCTAATGCTTTCTCCTATGCAATAACAGAAGAAGAAAAAAGAACTCTAAAAACACAAGTGGAATAAAAAAAAATAGGAAATGCCGAAAAAAGTAGCAATAAAAAAACTAAAAAACAAAGAAAAATATCGTTTGCGTGTGTCCCGTTGAGCCACATTAGTTCCATTTGTCGGCCGCTCGAAATGGCTGCGGCAGCGCCTCCTAGCGTCGGCCCCACGTACTAATGCTACGGTGGTCTTTTCAAATGAAGTTGATGAACGTTGCTCTCTAAGTTTGCGCTTTTGATTCTCTGTCGTGATGTTTTTTTTATCGTATGTATATGCGTGTTTTTTCTTTCAGTTATATTCTTGTTACTTAGTAGAAAGATTCTTTAGCTTTTCTGATAAGTTGTTCTTCACGATTTTCATGTATCCACTTATTGATTAAAAGAAAGTTTTTTTTTTCTCTTTTTTTTTAAACATCGTCTTTACTTTTTGTGATTTCTTTTCATTTTTTTTTGAGAGGGGGGACAAAGCCATAAAATATTGGAAGCTTTTTGAGAAATATCCGCTCGATTTAGTTTTTAGGCTTCTAAAATGTTATGTAAAAAAGTATTAGGAGTGAGTTTTATACAAAAATGCATTTTAACACACGATGCGTTTGGAATTGTATCAAATTTACTTTTATCAATTTTAAATATTTTGATACCGCAAATCCGATATATTTTAATGCTTTATGTCTAAAAATTTTGAATTATTAGATTTTTTTATTATTTAATGTAAATGTATCAAAGAAAGTGGAAATTGTCGAAAAAAGGAATTGTGCTGTTCTTTCTATTATTGCTGTGGTGCTGCTCAGTTATATTTGCATTTTTTATTAGTGGAATTTAATTTTTTTAACATTTTACTTCACGATTTTTGTATTCAAATTATACTAAATATTATTAATTTATTAAAAACTATTTTAAAAACACTCTTTAATTTGTGTACTAAAATGCAGAATTTTTGTTTTAATTATTCTGTTGTTGTTAGTCTGTATGTATTAGAAATATTATGAAAATTCGAAAGCAATTTTTTAGATATTTTTTGCCAGGAGGTTCATACTTATGAGGCAAAATTTAATTCAAATAAGCTCAATGGTATATTCAATATTATACGAAGAAGCAAACAATAAAAATAGGAATCTGAGCACTCATCTTTTTCACTGCCTTATCCAACGTCCTCAATGATATACCAAGATATGGTATCAATGTAATGGTATACTCAATACTATACCAAGAAGCTGATGGTATACTCAATAGTGTATCAAGAAGTAGATGATATACTCAATACTGTATCAAGAAGCAGATGGTATACTCAATACTATACCAAGAAGCAGATAATAAAAATAGGAATACTCGGGTAAAGGCGGAAATAAAAAATCTGAGCACTCATCTTGTTCACGGCCTTATCCAACGTCCTCAATGATATACCAAGGTATGGTAACAATGTACCTCAATGGTATACCAAGATATAGTATCAATGTACCTCAGTGGTATATTCAATACTGTACCAAGAGGCAGATAATAAAAATAGGCATTTGAGCACTCCTCTTGTTCGCTACTTATCCAATATTCGCAATGGTATACCGAGGTATGGTATCAATATACCTCAATGGTATACTCAATACTACTTCAAGGAGATAATAAAAATTGGAATCTGAGCACTCATTTTGTTCACGATCTTATCAAACGTCCTCAATGGCATACCAAGGTATGGTATTAATATACCTCAATACTATTCCAAAAAGGAAATAAAAATAGGCATCTGAGCACTCCTCTCGTTCACGGCCTTATGCAACGTCCTTAATGGTATATATACCAAGGTATAGTATCATTGTAATGGTATACTCAATATTATACCCAGAAGCAGATGGCATACTCAATACTATACCAAGAAGCAGATAGTAAAAATAGGAATCTGAGCACTCATCTTTTTCATGGCCTTATCCAACATCCTCAATGGTATACCAGATATGGTATCAATGTAATGGTATACTCAGTACTATACCAAGAAGCAGATGGTATACTCAATACTATACGAAGAAGCATAAAATAAAAATAGGCATCTGAGCTCTCATCTTGTTTACGGCCTTATCCAACATCCTCAATGGTATACCAAGGTATGGTATCAATGTACCTCAATGGTATACTCAATACTATACCAAGAAGCAGATAATAAAAATAGGAATCTGAGCACTCATCTTGTTCACGGCCTTATCCCACATCTCAATGTTATACCAAGGTATGGTATCAATGTACCTCAATGGTATACCAAGGTATGGTATCACAGTACCTCAATGATATACCAAGGTATAGTATCACAGTACCTCAATGATATACCAAGGTATAGTATCAATGTATCTCAATGGTATATCAAGGAATAGTATCAACGTATATCAATAGTTTACTCAATACTATACCAAGAAGCAGATGTATACTTAATACTATGCCAAGAAGCAGATAGTAATAATAGGAATCTGAGCACTCATCTTTTGCACGGCCTTATCTAACATCCTCAATGGTATTTTATCAATGTAATGCTATATTCAATATTATACCAAGAAGCAGACAATAAAAATAGGAATGCTCGGGTAAAGGTGGAAATAAAAATCTGAGCACTCGTCTTGTTCACGGCTTTATCCAACGTCCTCAATTATAAGCAGGGATAGGAGGATAATACCATAACTTAATAAAACACTCGGTGTGTATAAGTCTAGTTTAATTCTGCGGATCGATTGTTCATAAAATGTAACAAATTTTCGCCATTCTTCTATCCCATTACATCTTCTCATTCTAAATTAGCTCTATGATGCTCAATAAAACACCTTTCACACCCTCATTAAAACCTCTCGTTCGAAAGCACGGCGGATATCTTGCTTTTATAACAGCTCGCTGTTGAAGAGAATGAATGGCCCGAGGGATTTCATTATACGTTCGGATGACACTAATAACGGGGGGATTACAACAACATATTCCTTTCAGAAAATTTCTCCCTTATCATAACATTACTTCAGATGAGACTTCAATGAACGAACTTAAACTTTCGTTCCCTTCTTTGCCTCGGGGGAGGTTATACATCCCCGTACCTTTTTCTAGGAACACTATGCTATTTTTTTTAGAATTTATGGATCTATTATTTCTATTTTTTTTTGTTTTGTTTTTGACGGCATGCATTTTCCTTTTTACTTCTGATATTGATGCTTGAAAAGCTTGATCAATAAGGCAGACCGATTTTAGCTTTGTTTTTAGTGATACGCATTGTTGTATTTTGTTTTTATTGAAATTTTGGGATAAAGGTCAATTGTTTTTGAAGTGTTTCTGCTAGGATTTTGATTTTTTTAGTGACATTTAAAGTAATTAATGACTTGGAATAACAAAAATGAAAAAAAGTACATTTGGAACAATAAATATTGAAAGAATTGATATAGATACTTTATTATTCTTATTTTTTCCCCAGTACGTTGTGTTTTACCATATTTTTTTAATGCACAAAGAGGATTTAATAAACCAAAAACTTTATGTAAGTAGTTGATTTTTTTAACAAATTCACTGACAAAGCAATTTCCTGAAGGCATGCTTAATTTTACAACACTTTCCTACCAGATATCTCGTAAATAATTATGAATGAGTTTAAAAAAAGTGTAAGAAGATACAAGACTTAAAACTAAATAATAAAAGAGTAATTGAATTCTTCTAATCAAATTTCTTTTGGACGTCTAGAATAAATTTTTATTAACTGACAAATTGTTTAGGAGCATTAAATTATCTCAAACATATACGTTTTTCCCTAGTTTGTTGGAATGGGACCACAGTGGCTTGGTAGTAAGATCTCGACTTGTGAACTTTAAAGTTTAAGATTCGATATTGTTTAAGGGGGTCTATTGCCATCAGGGCCAAACTTTCTTTTTTGTATGATGTGGTGAGAGGGGTGCCTGCTCAAGTATCGTTGTAGTCATCTGCAAAAGTTTCAAAATTATTAGATCCGTCCATATATAGCCCTAGTGTTGCTTTATAACAGGACTTTAGTATGATTAAACTAAACTTTAAAAAAAACTTAGTTTGTTGCCATGGCGACCAGATAAGGTTTTTATGAGTTTCATTGTTTCATTATTCATCAAAATTTAAATGAAAAACTTTAAACTAGTGTCGCAATGATCAAGGAGTAAAGAGGTATACATACCCGGTTGCCAGTCTTAGGGAGTGTCACGCAGACAAAATATTAATCCAAATATATTAATTTTTTTAATTTAAATATGGTAGGAACCAAAAAAAGTATAAAAATTTGCAAAGTAATAAGTGAAATTTACCCTTGTTAAACCTATAATGTCGGTAAGGGGCGAAAAAATATTATGTCCAACGTGCGATATATTTTCACTTCCCTATTGCTTCAAACAGCGATAAAGCAATTAACAAGCAAAATGATTTGATAACGAATAATAATTTGATTGAACTCGTGAACCTTCCTTGCCCCCCACACACATTAACACATATAAACGTTCATATTGAGACGCAGATACCTTAATACATATGCACATATCTACACGCATGCAGCACACATACATTAACGCACGCAGACGCACGTTAATACACACACGCAGACGCATTAAAACACACTCGCAGACACTTTAATACATACACATTTAGACACATTAATACACACACGCAGACACTTCAACGCATATACACTTTAACAGACCCACATGCAGATACTTCAACATACACGCACAGAGACATACATAACACAAAAATTAACACATACTTGCGCAGATGCATACATCAACTACGCATGCGCACACACACACACGAAAAAAAAATTCACAACTTTTTTAAAATGTCAACCGACAGATTTGAAATCCGTTGATTACTACGACGTAATTCTATGATACATTCAAAAGCAATTCTTGCTTTTTTTTTATCATTCTAGAATATTTTTTTCGTATCAGAATTTATTTTTTCGCGGTTGCCACACCACCGAATTCCATGGCAAGGAAAGTTTATTAAATAAGTAATACAATAATCTACTTTGAAATTAAAATAATTGCATAATGAGATAAACCCTTATTACTTACAATTACCGAAAGTTTACAGTTGTTTCATAATGTTTTTCATTTCAAGTATTCTGATCAATTGAAGAGCATTATATAAGTAACTCTTGTATCCACAAAATCTGTCGGGAACAAACATCTTCCCGTATGTGTGGTGTGAAAGTTTGGGGAATCGAGATATATATGGCAGGTATTGCCACGTCCAGATATTGCTACTCATTACTAAAAGATGTTTTTTTTTCGTTGTTGTGGTTACTTATGACACTTGCCTATGGACAAGCACCCCGCTGATACAGCAGCAGATTTAAGCCGAAAGGAGGGTCTCTTGTTTTTGAAGTAGCGCCAACGAGGGCCAAGAGTACGACTTAGCTACACACTCACCACATTTGCTTGCACAGCCCCTTTTTACCGGGGGGGCAACCTTACAGATAGCATACAGAAGAACAATCATGCCCGAACCGGGACTCCCAGAACAAGAAGAGCACGCGCTACCTCTGTGCCAGAAAGCCGGCTTTTTTTTTTCCGTAACAAGTAATGTCACCAAAACTGAGTTAAACTAAATAGTTATATTTAAACTGAAAACTTCATTTTTGGGGATACTTATTATTTTAGTCCTCTTTTCTCTCTCACTCTCTCTTTGTAAATTTTCTAAATTTTTGTGGAAATTTCTTTTAGCAAAATCTGTCATTCACATTCCAACGCTTTTAATTTTTCGAAAGGCACTTCATTTTTTGTCTCCCCCCTCTTCGTTCCCCTGCTTTTCAACTGAACGTAGAAAAAAAAAGTGCGCTTTCTTGAAAAGCCAGGCATGCTAAAAACGAAAGAAAAAAAAAGAAAGAAAATTCTTAGGAAAAAAATAAATAAATAAAAACAATCCTAAAAACCCCCGCTTCAAAATTTTTTGACTAATTACAAGGCTTGAGGTCATGAGCGTCTAATCCTGAAGTGAGCGGTAAAAAAAAACACACACACAAAACTAAAAACGGCGAAACAAAAATTAAAAGAAAAAAAAAGAAGGAAAAAGAAAGGAACTTGGTGCAAGAAATGGCAAATGAAGAGAAACGGGAACAAAGAAAAAAAATGAGCCAAAAACCGAAAACCGTAAAAATCATCCACTATTTCAGGTGCTACAGTTGCAACATAACATGCTGGAGCTTCGTTGGTGGTATTTTAATTCTTTGAGCATTAACGTTAGCAATATTTACGATTGCAATTTTTCTTCTACCACCTTTTTTTTACCCTCGCACACTGGACCCCCTTCCCCCCTAAAAAAAAAGATTTTTCTTTTGTTCTTTTTTTTTTTTTTGAACGGGGCTGGAATATTTTCAGTTTCACGGTCTTTAAATTTACGTTTTATTGACAGATTTTCTTCGAGTGTGTATAGTTGAGAAAATGGTTCCTTATAATTAATGAAAACTATGGAAATAGTCTTAATAATATACCTTAAGTAGTTGAGACGGGTAATTATTAGAGAGCTGCCGGGTCTACGCGGTTGTGATATTTTGCTTGAACAAAAACCTTGGAAAAAATGTTTCTGGTTATGTTATTTTTTTTATGGCAAAGAGGTTGGCAGTTCTTGTCAATCATATCAACCTCTGGGCTATGTTTTTATGCTGGTTGTTGTATGGGTGGTCTTTCCTTTTATTTGACTGTGATAGCCGATATTTTTGACAAGTACCGTGTTTAAAATCGTGATTTAAAAATTAGAACTTGTCCCCATGTTTTGTTATTGTCTTGGGAAAAGAAGCCCCTTGAATCTTCTGTTTTTGTTATTCGAGGAAATTTGTTATAAATATTTATTGATTTGCTTAAGGTTGGAATTATACATTTTGTTTAGTTCTTTTTATCATGTCAGAACATATTTTTTTAGGAATGAAGTTTTGTAGCGTCAACAAAAACCCGTAGGCGAAAAATAAAAATGTAAAAACAGTTTAATTGATTGTACTACTTTGCAAACATACATAATCAGTCGGAATGAATTACTTAGAATATATAGGTATTTCTGTTATTTTATTTAGAACTATATGCGTATTTCTGTCCTTTCATTTTGTACAATAAGCGTATTTCTGTTATTTTATTCAGTACAATATGCGTATTTTTGGTATTTTATTTAGTATCAGATTAGAGTATACACACAATATTGTAATTTAATATATATACGTATTAAAGAATGAATTATTTAATACAGAATGTGATTTAATGTTTGTTTTACAAGTACTATTTAAAATAATACTTTAAATACATCTTATTGCCTTAAATAAAAATTGTTTGACTTACTGTCAATGCTGTAAATATGGTAGCTAAATATATGACAGTTGAAAGGGTTTAATACCTTATTTAAATTTAAAATTATAATACTAAGTGTCAATAATTGCCGAAAGAGAAATTTAAAATAGAAAAACTTCAATACATAGAGAAATCTGTAATTTATGGTAATAATCACTATGGAAAAATTGATATATCATCTTTTTGATTCAGAAGTATTGAGAAGTTTTGTTTAAAATTAGAGACGAAAGTCGAAAATATTTGATGTGATTTATGCATTTTATTTGCATTTTTATTATTTGGCATTATTTTTTTTATTTTGCATTTTATTTGATGTACTTTCTGTTTAGATCGCAAGGGGCTTTAGATAGCTTGGTAATGTCTTGCGTGGTTTAACGCTGCGACAGCATTATAAAAACGAGCAAAGGAATTCTTTTGTTTCGGGATCAAAACGTTTCTTTCTCTATCTAGTGTTATGTAAGAAAAAGGGGAAGGGGAAAAAAGTGACCTACCGTGAAATCTGGAAAATCCTTTATTTCCTCCTATCCAAAATCTTTCTGAATCTTTAGATTGTTTGCTTTCTATTTTCACTGTATAAAAGTCCAGGAAACTATTTTATTTGTTTTTTGTCTAACAATCGCGGTTAAAGCTGAATTTGTTGAATTTTTTTTAATAATTATTTTTATGAAAAAGAGAAGATTATTTAAGTGCTTAAATTAATCTATGAATAGTATAAAATGGTGTCTCCTGGAATTGTCTGTATGTTGGAACCACAAAAAATGGAGATATTTATACCATTTTCACTTACTCGGGAAATAGTTAACGGATATTGAGGATATTTATACAACTTTGTAGAGCATTTATTGGGGAAGGTTCTAGTGCATTTAAGCCATATCAAAATTTATAAAAAGGAGTATTAATATGAATATTAATCGCAATTTAAAGTAAAAAAAATGAATATTAATTGCAATTTTAACTGTACACTTATCCACGCATGCGCGGTTTTTACTGTTTTTTATTGATTGAAGCTTAATTCCCCTTTGATTTTTCGATTATTTTTTAAAGAATAGTTTTCCTTAATTTCCCTGTTTAATTTCCTGGTTAGAAATTTAAATAACTGAAAAAGGATTTGCTATTGTTTTTTCAGTTTAAAAAATCTTTTATTTATAGTTTTTTCGCTTTCCAGAAAATATTATTGTACAAAATTAACTTCTATATCTTTTAAAAATTAGAAATATGTTTTTAGTGATACGTATTAATTGATGTGAAATGTTTTTCTTGGATTCTGACTATTTTTCAGAATTTTTTTTTGCTTCATTTTCTTTATGAATTCCTTAGATACATTTCTTCTTTAAGCTTAGATACATTTCTTTTCTAAATGTATCTAATCACGTGATTTATTTAAACAAAATTACTGAAAGTTAAGGAGAAAGGATTTTGTTTCATTTCTGTGTACTCTATTTAAGAAATATAAAAGGGAATTTACAGTACCGCGAAAGTTAAAAAATATCGGAACTGGACCATTGATAGATATCAAGATATTTAACGCCACTTGGTTGATTTATATACACAAATGAATAAAGAAGGTACCCGACACTTAAAATAGAAAAAAATTATAATATGAATATTTTGCTACAATTCGATACTTAAGAGTTCTTTGTGAAAGGAACCATGAACATTACGTTGTGTTTAGGTTATTTAAGAGTAACTAAAAGCAACAAATATGCTCGGCGAACCAACTGGTTGAAAAAGGTGACAAGTTTTATAATAATAATCAATTAATTTACAACAATTCTGAATTAATAGCTGTATTTATTTATTTTTTTGCCGAATGCAGTTTTTAGTATTATTTTTTACATCCTTTCTCGTAAAAAATTTTAATCTATGAAGATTCGAACGATGAACATTTTCCCGTTAATATCAAGCAGATGTTCCTTATAAAACGAAGTAAAATATTATTTATAATGAGCATCTGTTTATAATTTTGCCAAATGAAATCGGAGAATGTCAGACGATTTTGAGTTCTGCTTTTACTAATGTTCGCCATCTTGAAATTCAAACAGCTATGAATGATGCAATGCCTCTTCAGGACTGGAATAATTAGTTCCATGAAAAATATTTATTTAGGCAAGAATTTTCCTTCCATTAATTATCTGAAGAATGTTTAGATTAGCTTTAATGTTATTTAAAATAAACATTCATCGTAATTTAAATGGGAATCGCGTGGTATTTTAATAACGGATATCATTGTGAAATGTAGGCTCACAAAATGGACCATTTCACTTTTGGGGATTGAAAGTCCTCTGTCAGCAGAGTTCAGCTTTGTTCATTTACACTTCTGCAGTTCCTCAAGAAACTCCTAAAGATAAAGCTGAAGTGTTTCTCTAGCTATCTATTTAGGATAGAGTTACATTAATCACAAGAAAGTCTATGTAATGTAAGCTGGGAACGTTATGCTCAACATCAGCCTAATTTATACTGAGTTGAATGATCGGAGCTGGAATAAGCATCTTATGATTACGTTGAATTATTTCTAATTTAGTATCTGTTATATAAACTGATTATTTGAATATTTTATTTTGAGCTAGCCGCTTTTGACGACCATTTAGTTTGTTGAAAATATTGGTTTTGCTAAATTTCAATAAAATCTCTTATAAATAACTTGAGATATTTATGATTTCATCTACAATGCATTTTTAAGTAGCAAATACAATGTACATGAAAACTGCGTTATTTAAATAGCCTATAACTATTTTGTTTATCCAGAGAGGGATTTTCATAATTGAATCAAGTCCCGTGATATAATGCCGTTAATATACAATTTATTTTATATAAACTAATTATTATCATGTCAGAACATGATGCTGTTTTTGGGATGAAGATTTTGACGTCAACAAAAATAAGTAGGAGAAAATTAAAAATTTTATTATCTGCACAAGCATCTCAAAAAATCAGCTTTTAATAACGTGTTAAAACTGCATTTACAAAAGCTCTGATTTTTAAAAAATAAGTTAATGACTACAGCAAATAAAACCTAGAAAAATGTCATTTATAGCGCGTGATTATATGAAATGAAATAAATAGGAAATGTGATATTTTTTTAAAACAATAAATGCGAGACAAAGTTCTTTTGGATCGTTTGCAATACTAAAGTGACTCATTCAATGAAACAATTAAAATGGGAAAACATATAATTTAACTCGCACGAGCAGGTGGTGCTTGGCCGTTCAAGGAATGATGTTCTGACATGATACATTGAAATATGCATAACAGATTCTGTTTTATTCCTTATTTTTTGAGCTATTCACTTTTTGGCTACTAGTTTTCTCTCAGGGAGTTTGTGTTGCGTTTAATTTGAATTATATCTTTTATAGTGATAGATATCAAAAGACATTATTATTTGACGTTCCTAATTTTCTCCGTAATATATTTTTAAATAACAAACATTGATAGATATTAAATCTATGTTATTTTAATGGTCTCATACCTAGCTTATGGTGTTCATGAACCTTCTTAATAGGGTGGAGTAATTTTTCTTGACTATTAGACAATTAATATGCAATATATTTAATTAAATTTTAACCATTTTATTTGAAAAAATGGATTACATGGTATCAGATTGCTACAAATTATCGCAAATCTGCCTTAAAATATAGATATAAATATTCTGAAATAAAAGCAGAAGTAAAAATAAAACTTCAGGATATCCAAATATCTCAATCTTAATCTTTTTAATCTTAAAATCGACAACAACAACAAAGTACATTTCAAAACCATACAATTGAATAATTTAATAAATAAGTTGGAATTTCATCATAATATTAAAGACATTGTAGCTAATTGCGTATTTAATTTCAAACAAAATATTCCAATTGAAATTTCTTCACTAAAAGAAGAAGAAAAAAATTATTAGCATAAAAATAATTTTGCGAGATATTTTCAGAAGATATCGTAGAAAAATACCAAAAACTTACCTACTTTTTAATTTATATCTTAATTGATTTTTCAAATTTTGAAGGTTGACGTTGACCTTCATCTTACCTTGAAGAAAATGTTTCAAATTCTATCAAGATAAGACAAAAACTATAAACATCTAAATATATAGATATATACGAGCAAACATTCACCTTTATACAAAGAGATATGTACTTCCCCACTGTGGGCGACTTAATGGTAATAGGGTAGTCGATGACATCAATTATGGTTATTTACTTCGCAACGAAACAGGTGTAGTTGGGACCTTAATTTAGAGTTCGGATGAAAAGGCGAATACAAATGAAATTACCATATTTCTTTTTAAACGTCGCGGAGGATTCTTTCTGTGGGAAGAAAATATTTATTGCTCGCGAGCGAGTGGGTGTTTATTGCTGTGTAACATGATATATCACTTATCGGCTCGATGAAGGCGATTTCATGTCCGATAGCCTTTTTAGTCGAATGGCGATTGCGTTAGTTGGTCAGCATGTAAAGAAGGCTACTTTGCTTAGAATTAACGTTCTAAAACTTTTCGAGACCATTAGAATTACAGAATTTTAATCTGTGCTCTGTTGTTGTATGGCACTTGCCATGGACAAGCCCCGCTGATATATCAACAGATTTAAGCCGAAAGTAAGCGTCTCTTGTTTCAAGTAGCGCCAACTAGGGAGAGGAGTACGACTTAGCTACACACTCATCACATTCGCTTGCACAACCCCTTTTTACAAGAGGGCACGGTCACGCGTCTCACAGATAGCACACAGAACAGCCATTCCCGAACCGGGACTCGAACCCGGAAAGCCTAGAACACGAGGAAGACGCGCTACCTCTGTGCTAGAAAACCAGCAAATTGTGCTCTATTTATAAGAACTGAATGCAATGGGATTTTGAATAAAATCTACTACCAGGAAGTACGTCTGTCCGGAAATAAGTTTGCACAACAACTACAAAATCGTAGATAAAATTAAGTACACAGATTTAACATCTTTAGTATAGAAGCCAATCAAAATTTGTGTGAAGTACAACCAGGACTTGATCTTCTGTTTACATGTACCATCAGAAACATGTATATGCAATAAATCAAAAACACTATTGCTTAAATATATCAAATTTTGTACATGATTTTGTGATTTTAACTGTAGTTTTATGTCAATATTTTGTTTTAATCTGTCGAGTTGGATTCGTCTGAAACCCACACTCGATTTTGGAATACTTATGATCGCATGCCCGATATTAGTCATCAAATAACTCTCCAAGGATTGTACGATGTATTCAACTAAAATTCCATATTGACGTCAAAGTTTAATAGGTACTTACGTATTAGACCGTCGATCCTTATTGCCAAATTTGAAGGCGTCGTCAATGAGTTGCTAGGCCGCTATTATTTTTAAAAAAATTTCAAATCTTAACTGTCGTCGCCATTTTGTTGGTTTCGTTGACGTCGACGGTTTATCGCCCAATTTGAAACCGTCGCCAATGAGTTACTAAACCGTTGGCGTTGACGGTCTAATAAGTAAGTACCGTTTTATATTTCATAGCTATTTGTACGCCAGTGAAATTCACTGCAATAACATTTTTGTTAGAAAATGTACAAAAAGTTTTGGGGCAAAGTGTCTCGCTGGTTTAACTAATGGATAAATAACGCGGTTTCTATAATTAACATATCCTTGAAATACTATGCAATTAAAATGATTTTTTTTGTGCTCTATAATTTAAATCTGAAGCTCAAAAACTTTCAATTTCCATAACAATAGACTAACCATTCTTTTCGTTCGTGACAAAGATTATGTGTTCTGGAACATATTTCGCCTGTGAACTATCTTGTAATAGATTATTCTGGATATATTCTTTGATCTGTTTCTCTTAAATTTAGAAAACATTTTTGTATAAGTTTTTTTTGGATATAACTTTAATCCGCTTTATTAAAAAAACATTCATAAAGAAATCATTTTGTATAAGTTTACTTTGGAACCAATATTTGATCTGCTTAATTTTAGAATGCATTTAATAAGTTTACTTTGGATCTATATACTTAATTTTAGAATACGTTTGGGTCTATATGCTTAGTTTTAGAATACAATATTTAATTTGGATCTATATATGCCTGATTTTAGAAAACATTTCCAAAGAAAACATTTTGTATAATTTTACTTTGGATCTAATCTTTGATTTGCTTAACTTTAGAAAACATTTATAAAGAAAGCATTTTGTATAAGTTTACTTTGAAACCAATATTTGATCTGTTTAGTTTTAGAAAACATTTAATATAAGTTTACTTTGGATCTATATGCTTAGTTTTAGAATACAATATTTACTTTGTATCTTATATATGCCTGATTTTAGAAAACATTTCCAAAGATGGCATTTTGTATAAGTTTACTTTGGATCCAATCTTTGATCTGTACAATTTTAAGAAACATTTATAAAGAAAGCATTTTGTATATGTTTACTTTGGATCCAACCTTTGATCTGCTTAATTTTAGAAAGCATTTATAAATAAAAGCAATTTTAATAAGTTTACTTAACAACTAATCTTTGATCTGATTAATTTTAGAAAATATTTATAATAAAAGTATTTTGTACAAGTTTACTTTTGAATGAATCTTTGATCTGCTTAATTTTAGAAAACATTTATAAAAAGCCTTGTAATAAATTAGTTTGGATCTTTTATTTGATATGTTTATCCGTGTTTAAAAGCGTGTTGAAAGGTGATTCTAAACTTCAGGGAAAACGTTTTTAATGTTGTTTTTCAATCGTAAGGTGATATGATGTAATACGCTGCTGTGTTTCGGTCAGTACATTCCAATTCTCAAGCCGTACCACGCTGTTAGACCACTCCATCACCGCTGGAGGTTATCAACGTAGTAAATAAGCAGTAATTAAAATGATGCATTTATATTCTCAGAATGATAAAAGGCAGTACAACAACCATCTACAATATTTCTTTTTTACATTTTTTTTATATTTCAAAAATATGACATATTTCGGATTTAAAAAAAATATGAAAATTGGGTATGTTATTTTACATTTATGGAGTAAAAATCTTCCGAAATCTTTGGTTTTGTAAGCAGAACAATTTTTTTTTCTGAATAAATATCAAACGACCGAGGATTTATTGTAGAAAATTTTAGTACTAAGATATTTAACTTCCTTAGAAAGTAGGAAGTTAAATACATAGAATATTAACTTCCTATCTTCTTAGGAATTTAAATACATAGAATATTAACTTCCTATTTTGTAAGGAATTTAATTACGTAGAATATTAACTTTTCATTTTCTAAGGAATTGAAATACGTAGAATATTAACTTCCTATTTTCTAAGGAATTTAAATATCGCAGAACTAAAATCCCAGACTAAAAACTATGATTGCTAATTCACCAGTTAAAAAGCTTGCAATGAATATATGAATACATTGGTGCATATTTGATTTTCGCGGTCAATCCCTCCCATGCTTTTAATACAATCAAAAAATTGATTTAGTGTTATAGATGCCTTTTTCTCAGCCAATTGGGACCAAGATTTCACACAGAATTGAGTTGATAATGACAAGATTTCACGTCATATTTGATATATTTAAATCATTCCATTTTTAAATTATTGCGTTTAAATGTTTTTGAAAGTACAGACCGACAGACTTTGAAATCACTTGTTGAATTTCTTCAAAATTTGACGAGTGTCGACTTTCTTCTCTGTCAGAGAATCATTCACAGTTGTAATAGGGAAATATGGAGGATAAAAGAAAAGATATAAAAAAGTCAACAAGTGGATAGAGTTGGGTTCAGGCCCATATTGGGATATATGGTAACGAAAAGGCGGATCAACATGCAAAGATGGCGGCACAGAAAGAGAGTGTGGATCTAATTGTCCCCCAATCAAATGGTGTCTTGAAATGAGAATTGAGAGAAGAAATTAAGCTACAATGGTTTGACAGATGGTATATGTCCAAAAATGGAAGAGTAACTCACAATTTTATTCCTAATCCGGAAATACAAATAAGAAGATGCCATCCACTGGTAATCCGAATTACATCAGGACATGGAAGATTCCCTGCATATTTCCAAAGATTTGGAAGAATACAGGAAAATAAATGCATTTGTGGAGGAGTGGACTGTTTACCACTATTTAAAGGAATGCACAGAAATCTCCGATCATAGAAAGCATCTGCAAGTTGAAAATAATGACTTGAGTTCAGTACTGATGGTACCAGGTAATCTTAGGACTCTGAAGGACATGTCTAAAATTGACAGTTTTTTGCCAATTGTTTGAGAGTGTGTAGATGAGGAAGTGGTCAGTTTTTGACCACTTTGGAGTCAATCATCTCGAATAGAATATCAGTCTGACAGATTCGGTCAATGTAAGGATGGATATTGCTACAGTCCACAGTCGGCCACAACAAATCCTTTCGATAATGCTACGTTGGGTGGTGGTGGTGGGGTACATTTATAAAGTAGACACAAGAAGTGTCTACTTTATAAATGTTAAGTAGGTTTACTGAATTTTATCTATTTAGCTATCTTCTTTTTGTGATTATCCTGTAAATTTATATTAGTACAACCGGATACAGATTACCTCAAAACGAATTTGGCTCAAAATTTGATACAAATCTACAAATTTGGTGTAAAAAAAATTCACCAAATTCCACCCATCTTGATCAAAGCGTTTTTGAATTACTCCGTTACAAACAGGTGGACAGACTGAAACATCTCCACACATTTTCCAAAAAATGTGTTTTTCGAACTCATGAAGGACTAAAACAATGTAGAAATTCGTCAAACTTTCGAGCTCGAATTTTAATCATGCCCGAACATGATACTGTTTGGGGAATGAGGTTGAGGTAAAAATCCGTCAGCGAAAAATAAAAATTTTATTATCTGTACGAGTATCTCAAAAAAAAAAAATCAGCTTTTAATAACGCGGTGCCATTGCATTTACAAAAGCTCTGATTTAAAAAATATAAGTGAATGACTACAGCCAATAAAACCTATAAAAATGTCCTTTTGAGCACGTGATTTTATGAAATGGAATAAATAGGAAATGTGATATTTTTATTAACAATAAATACGAGACAAAGAGTTTTTTGCATCGTTTGCATTACCAAAGTGACTCATTCAATGAAACAATGAAAATGAATAAAAATATAATTCAACTCGCACGAGCACGTGATGCTTGGCCGTTCAAGAAATGATGTTTTGACATGATAGATTGAAATATGCATAACAGATTTCATTTTAATCTTTTAGTGCAAAAAGAATATGTTTATTATATTCTTTTTGTACTTCGTATACTGGAAAGTAGAAAGGGTTTTGCGACAAAATAATATATCATCATCCTGAATCTTCAAACGAAAAATATTTCTTGATTTTGATTATGTGATAAAATTTGCGGCCCATCCTTTCGCTTGCTGCTTTATTCTTTACTACCCTCGGATTTGTAAATTTGAAAATTTCGCTGTGTATGTATGAGAACTGGTAATGTAATGTCAATGTAAAATGTTGTCAAACCGTATAATTATGGCGCAGTTGAAAACAATTTTCGCCAAAAAAAATAGTTTGCCGCCAAATTTTAGAGAAATGGCACAATAAAGAGCTAGATAATACGGATTAGTCTTTTTTTAATTATATTTTATTTTGGTACTTTTCCGTTAGCCGGTGCAAGCAAAAAATAGCCAAATAATGTAGAATTACCCCAAATTTCTTACAGCTATTTTAACGCAAAAACTCCGAATAATGTAGAATTCCGCCAAATTTCTTTGGCGATTTCTTTTTTGCACCCGGTTAACGAAAAAGTACATTTATTTTAATTCGAAAGTACTCCAGAATGAATAAGAAAGATCGATTAATTAATAATGTTTAATTTTAAATGCATCAAAACACTAAGAAAATAAATAGAATCGTTTGAAATAGCAGGTCGAAAACGTGTTAAGCCTTACTCATTTGGTGGTGGGGAAATGAAAATTCTTGGCAAGAAAGTTAGTTTTTAATTAATGAAAAAATAACCACTTAATTAACCGGAATAAATTGTAGCCTATGTTCTATTATAGACTATAATCTATCGCTGTGTCAAATTTCATCTAATTTTGTTCGGCCGTTCTGGCGTGATTGACTGACATCATCCATCCATTCATGCACATTTATAATACACAGGGTGTCCAAAAAGTTCTCATACTCCAAATTTAAAAAATCATTATTTTTCAAGTATATTAAATTTTTCCACAAGATTAATGAAACCAAGGACATTCTTGAAGCTTTCTTCGGCGATCGACTTATCTCAAAAAATCTTTGACCACCCCGATCCCCTGATCTGACCATCCCGGACTTTTTTTCTGTGAGGATATTTAAAGGACAAAGTTTATGAAGGTGATCCTCAAACAGTAGATGATTTGAAAATCTCAATTACCCAAAGGATACAAGAAATCACTCCTAGCATGTTAAAACGCTTTTCGAAAAACATGCGCAAACGAGTTCAGCTTTGTCTCCAAGAAAGGGGTGGTCATTTTGAACATTTATTATAAATGTAAGTTCAGTATTTCCCCCCCTTAGTTATCTTAAAGGTGCTTTTTATCATTGACATAAAAATATTTCTTTTTAAACCTGTTGTTTTTGTAAAATAAATTCACAAATCATCAGTACGGGAACTTTTTGGACACCCGGTAGTATAGATATAGATTTGATGATTCTGAATTTATTTGAAAACAAGGAATTTTAATTTCTTTGCCATGTTTCAATCTTTAAAGCTACTACGTTAGCTCCAAATACAGGATATAAGAAATGTCTTCATTTAGAACTTGGTACATTGTCAACAAGGCGGAACTTTTACTCCCTGAACTGTATATCAAATAAACCTTGCGAAATAATTGCTACCATTCCAACTATTATCTACCAATCTGAAACGTTCTAAATTATAGATACACTTACAAATACCGAATCAAAAGCCACCAAAGAAGCTCGCCGTCTGTCTTTGTATGAAAAAAAAAATTCACCTTCACACACAAATGATCCAATTTAATCCTTACTATTATCGCATGATACGGTTGATAATATCCATTGAGTTTGTTGCTGTAGGCAGTCATGAATTATACAGGAAGACCATTGCAGCTGGATTATCCGATTGTTGAAAACTTCATGGATTTTACCTGTGTGCCCAGTGAATTATTGAAAACCAGTTCTCTATCTGCCCCTTCGATTTGCGGCTTCTCTGTAATTACAGCCCTAAACAGCGAGAAATGTCAGTCGAAATGGGGTGTTTAAATACGATGCAACACGCCTTCCACCGCACTATCTGAGGCATCTGCAGTTGGGATTGCTGCTGTATTTCTACATAGGATTTTGAAGCAAGGCAATTGAATTAATGGAAGTTGGGTGAATATTATGGATGGATTGTTTTGTCTTAAACGAAAGTAATTGTTCGATACTGGCCTTAAATTGGTAGGCGGTGTTGGAGTAAGCCGTCGTATTACATATGTAAATGGTGGTTTGGGGGAGATTGTTTATCGTTTTTAAATGCACTGCGATGGAATCTTTTTGTATTTATCGGATAATGTACTACAGGAAATACGCATGAGATTCTGTGCGATATTCTATTATTACTAGTCCATATAAAAGCAAGAGGAGTAGCATTATTATTTTTTATACTTTATAAATTTTATCATGCCAGAATATGATGTTGTTTTTGGAATGAGGTTTTTGGTGTTAACAAAAATCCGTAGGCTAAAAATGAAATTTTTTTTTTATCTGCACGGGTATCTAAAAAAAATAAATCAGCTTTTAATAATGCGTTACCATTGCATTTACAAAAGCTCTGATTTAAAAAAAAAAGTTAATGACTAAATAAAACCTAGAAAAAGGTCATAAAAAATAATAAACATTCTTTTCAGTTGTACCAAATATTATCCATGATACTACAAAATAAAAAGAGAAAAATCTATTTTTATTATGACAGAATATGATATAGTTTTAGGAATGAGATTTTGTGGCGTCAACAAAAACCCGTAGACGCAAAATAAAAAAAAATCCATAGGCGAAAAATAAATTTTATTATCTGCACGAGCATCTCAAAAAAAAATCAGCCTTTAATAACGCATGGCCATTGCATTTACAAAAGCTCTGATTAAAAAAATAAGTTAATGACTACAGCAAATAAAACCTAGAAAAATGTCATTTTGAGCACGTGATTTTATGAAATGAAATAAATAGGAAATGGGATATTTTTTTTAAACAATAAATACGAGACAATGTTTTTTTCGATCGTTTGCGATACTAAAGTGACTCATTCAATGAAACAATTTAAAAGGAATAGAAATATAATTTAACTCGCACGAGCACGTGGTGCTTGGCCGTTCAAGAAATGAGGTTCTGACATGATGCATTGAAATATGCACAGCAGATTTCATTTAAATCTTTTTTTAGTTTAATTTGTTAGTTTTAGTATTTTTGCATGTTATGAGGTTTTATTTCGTGTGTATTTATATTAATTTTCGAATTGAACTAAATGATCAAAA
The DNA here is from genome assembly GCA_026289955.1 of Argiope argentata. NCBI lineage: Eukaryota > Metazoa > Arthropoda > Arachnida > Araneae > Araneidae > Argiope > Argiope argentata. The sequence goes on along the minus strand of JAOUZG010017940.1, from coordinate 2,047,543 downwards.
GAATATAAATAAAATTTTAAATCTCATGAGTATTTGTAGTGAATTCTGAGTTATTTCAAAAAATTTCTTTTGTGAAAGTTATATATATATATAGTTTACTGATTTACATTGATCCAACATTTAGTAAGGTTTCCCATTAATGTAAATACAGTGCACTCTCGAGAATCCAGCCTAATGTTGCGGAAGGGCAGGCCGGATAGAACGGAGTTTATTCATTCATACGCCGCAGTGGCCTGTTATTAAGGTCTCGACTCTTGAGCCGCAGGGTTTCAGGTTCAAGACCCGATTACACCGAAGGACCGTCGTGTAAGGGGATCTCTTGGATGGTGTGGAGAAGGGAAAGCCAGCTCAGGTGCTGTCCTCGTCCTCTGACCACGGTTCAAAATTACGACATCCGTCCCAAAATAACCCTAGTGTTACTTAACAATGGAACGTTAATATAACTAAACTATGAATTTATTTCTTTACCAGAATACAAGTTTTATTCTACTACGAGCCACCTTTAGCGACCAGCTGGTTCGCCAGTATTCATACTTGTTAAAATGTTCAATTAATAGTTTATGTAATGTAAAAATCATTTTCGTTTGATAAAATTTTCAAATGTTATCGTTAAAAAAACACCTAAATTTTTCTTAATTTTTAATTAATTAAAATTCTTATTAAAATGTTGTGAATATAGATCATTCTCGTAGCAACTTAAACACACACAAAAAATTTCATCAAAATTTGCTTATTTTTCGGCTAAAATCTACTGATCGTCAGCGGGCTTGTCCATGGAAAGGGTCATTTGTAACAACAACGATATATACATTTGAAAATTTCGGGTATACAGATATATAATTAAACAATTAAATTTTCAACATATTATAAAATAGATCCATAACTACTTAACTACCAGCTGGAATTGTCTTTCCAAAACTTTCTCGCATACTTTTCAATACACTTGTCATGACAGAGAACACTTTGCATGACATTGTCATACTTTAGTAATGAAATATTATCTTTTGGCTAGAATTTAGCAATTTTATTATATTTAACGTGTTATCTTTGGCGAGATATTTGGCTATTAATCCCAAATATTTGATTAATAGCATCAGAAAATCGAATTTGCGTTTTACTCATGCCTTTTTCAACTGATTGGTACAAAAATTTGACAAAAAAACTGTACTTGTAGTCACAAAATCCTATAATAAATTTGATGCATTTAAGTCATTAGGTTTTTTTTTAATTACCACCTTTATATGTTTCTGGAAATACAGACCGACAGATGATCAACTAATGGGTAGATTCGGCACAAAATTTGTCGAGTGTCTATACTATACATCTTAAATATGTGTACCAAAATGTCTATATCTAGTTTTCTTTATTTTGAAAATATTCTGCAGTTTATAATCGAGCTAAATCGATTGTAAAATACACAATAATCGAAGAGAATTTACTCAAAATTTGATAAAAATCTGCTTATTTGTTGCAAAGATCGTATACCAAATTTCAATCTTTTAGTTCAAAGCTGCTTTCAGTTATCTTTGTCACAGACAGACAGACAGACAATTTCTAAAAATGTGTTTTTCGAACTCTTGGAAGTGATTGATCAAGCTATTGATTTCGAATTTTTTTGATGATTACTGTACTTACTTTATACGACGTATACGATAAATTAAAAATTTGATCTTATTTATTACTGTCATAAACACAGTTGATATGATATATTCTGACACGAGCATTAATTTCTTCGGTTTGAAATCGTGTCAGCTTTGACCTTTCATGTTCGGTTGTTGATTTGCGTGAAAAAAATAAAATTAGATAATTGACCGTAACACACTTCCTTCGGTCTTTGGTAGCTGATTCATTCAATAGATTGATGTGTACTAATGTGTCACGGTTAATTCATTATGGAATAAATTAGTGTTTTATCTTTCTATTTTGTTTATGATAATGTAATAATGATATGTGCAATTCTTCTGTGAAATTAATGCAAGCAATTAATTAAGGAAATTGTATTCCCGCCTCACGGTTTAACGGGAATCTTAATTCATCATGATGTACTTAACATGCATTAATCATTTCTTACTCGTAATTTGGAATGTTGTAAGCTAAATTTTTTATTTAACAATTTGGTGGAAATAATATTTGAAGGACGCTTAGTATTTACGTTTATTGCAATGAAAATATGAAACGAAATGTTACATTAAATTCTTATTTATTGTAGAATCATTGACAGAACTATAAATCATTGTTGACAATTGATTTATAACTCAAATTATAATTTCTAAACATTCTTGAATGGATGTTAATATAAGTTTATTTTATTCCATTGAATACTTTAGAAAGCTGTTGTTAATTTTAGACAAAATGATGATAAATTCGACACAAATTTATTGATTAGTAATTGATTTTCAGTTGAAAGACCCATATAATTTATTGTTTTTTAAATTAGTTTCCATCAATTGATCTCTGTTGATAATATTTTGAAATTTGTTAATGGATAAATTAATGTTAATCGTCATTAAAATAAGTTAGATGATGACGCATGATTTTTATAAATTGCCTTAAAAAATTGAAATAACTTTTTAACTTAATGATTAATAATAATGATTAAGTATAAAACATTTTCCTTTTTGTTGTATATTGATTCGCACGATTTTAAAAATTACACTTAATATCGATTTCCGGACGAAGTTTAGAATATAATTCATATGAAAAGCTGCACGATGAAATTATTCCTAAAGAAAGACTTGTAAAAAAAGAGGAAAATTCGAAATCAGATTTTTGTATTATTGTGATTACTTTATACTTGAAAAGTTCTTAATTGTCGTAAAAATTATTACAATAGTTGGAAATTAATTAATTTCGAAATTTGTCACTTCTTGTTTACAAATATCACTGTTTTCTTTGGATATTTATTGAAATATCATGAATCATTGTACAAAACTTTGTACAAATTAATTTGAATCGAAAAATTACAATGAGCAAATTCGAATTGCAATCTTTGCACAAATTAATTCGAAAGAACAAATTACAATGCACAAATTCGAATTACAATTATTGCACAAATTAATTTGAACAAATTATAATGCACAAATTCGAATTGCAATCTTTGCACAAATTAGCTCGAATAAACAAATTACAATGCACAAATTTTAATTGCAATCTTTGCACAAATTAATTTCAACAAATAAATTACAATGCACAAATTAATTCGAATGCAACTGCATTGAAATGTTGTATCACTACACATATTTTCCTCTTAGTTAAGTTTTCGAAGAGAATTCTTCTAACCTAAAACTTCTTCTAAATGTCAGAAACAATAAACTAAAACGTAAAATAATCCTCTAATAAAAATCGTCTGCTCATTAGAGCTGCCACTTTAGAGGACTAAAAACATACAATCGACCAGAAAAAGTCTTGGGGAAAAGAAAAATAAAACTTATTCCGTCAAGTTTTGAAAAAGTCAAGTCAGTTCTTTTTTTCCCTTCCTTTTTTTTTAACGTTTTAGTACATCTCAACTCTCCATTATCCTTAAATAAGAATGACATTAAAACTTCAATTAAACAGCGTTCAGGGCCATAAAAAAACGCGGGAACTCCACCAAAGAATGACGTGTTATCGGAATCGTTCTGTTAACTTTCGTGACTTCCATACCTAACCTCGTGTAAGCGCACCTGTGCTGTGTATATTCCCACTAGTTTTTGCTGCTCAACTTAATTAGCATTCTAACCTTAGCTGGATTTTTTTTTCGATGCACCCCCTTCTACCCCTGTTCGCTTAGCATGTCAGGTGGATGTTCCACTCTAATCCATTCCTAATTCTCTTGCATAGCAATGAATTCCGATTGGATATTCTAAAAAGAACCACTGCAATGGATTCGAAGCGCCGTGTTCTTTCCTGGTTTATAATTAAAGAAGAAATACTTTGTAATTAGCCTAAAAGAAAGGGATGCTTATGATTTAGGAAGGACCTGTAATTAGCAAAATCGTATGGGTGTAGCTAATTGGATATGATTTAGATATCCGGATTCGGACGTTTTGGGGTCAAAGAATGGAATACGTGGCCATTTCGTTTGAGTCGAAATTTTGCGAATATTTAAATTGGCATTCGTGTTAATAAATAATTAAATGTGAGATGTTTTGGATAATGGATGCTGCTTTGTTGGCACGTTTAAAATTTCCATTGTTGCTTAGGCTAATAAATATTATTTAGTACGAAAGCTCAGCTTTCCAATTAATTAGTTAAAAAAACAAAAAAAAGCAACCCGAACATCTGTTATTCCTTCCGTATTTGCAGATGTTCTTTCCAAAGAGAAGGATATGGTGGTTCTTTCTTTTTTTTATTCGTCTGTGTTTATTTTATTTCATGATTGTTGGATTTTTTTTGCAATATTTTCATATGATCTAGCTATAAGAACAAAAAAAAAATTGTTATTCGCACGAATAGCATTCATAAATAAATCTGATTAACTTTTTTGTTATATTTTAATTTTATTCGCTTTTCGTGTATATTTCTGTAATTATTCACGTGACTTTCGATGCACGGAAATAATTATCGTTTTCTTATGTGATTATTTTATCTATTATGATATTTTAATTTATTCATATTCCTATTTTATTTCCGTAATTAATCATCTAGCTTCTTTTATAGTTAAATAATTCATATTCTGGAATGAGCAACGTTATTCAAAATTTCTGCTTAGTTTTATGAAACAACAATGTTTTATTTGAAGATCTATGCTGTTTCTTTAAAAGATTCTAGCAACCTAAACTTCTAAAAAAATAAGAGCCATTTTTTTAAATTTTCAACTCTCTATTGAAAGCATTGATGTTATCAGCTTTCCATAATTACTATAACTATGTTCCAAGCACTCATTGTATTCTTTTTCCATAAGTGTTTTAAAACCATTATTTCGTTAATCAGTGCATCTAGAGATTATTCTAGACTAGATGGTCTTTTATAATTTTAGATAATAGAATTCTGATTTAATCTCATTCATAATATCTATAACAAAACTCGTTAAAGAATAGGGGAAAATAACCCTAACTATTTTGAAATCTTGGACAAGAAGCAGGTAGTCAGATTTAAACTATAAAACAATAGAAAAATAATAATGTTATGCATCCAATTTTAGGATAATCTGATAGATTATTACTCCATTGAAATATTGTTTTAACTAATATTTATATATGATTAATGGGAGTTTAAAGCTTATTAGTGGAATTTTTTTAGACTGAATTCTGATTAAAAGATGGCTGTGCTGAGTTCCAATTTATATTTTTTTAATGGATACTTGAATAGCTAATAATTAATTATACTACGTCCATTGTTACTGAATACTACAGAAGTTGAACTGACAAATTAAGGATGAATGAATTAACTTACATATGTTACTGGAAAAAAATTTAATATTAATTTATCTTTTTATGTTTGATTAGAAATTCAAGTAGATTATGTCTTTTTCTCAAAAGAACAAAAAATTAATCTGTAACAAATGAGCCAAAAAAATATATAAAATACATCTCAATGTGTTATCATTATTTTCTACGTCGAACCAATTTTGTCCTGAGGTTTAAAGCATTATTGACAATTGCCCGGAAAAATATTTCAAATTCTACACTAAAGTTTGAAGGAAGTGAATTATATATATAAAACTTGATATATTAAATGAAAATGTTAAAATACGATATATTAAGATAGATATATGTGTATATATAATATATTAACATATTTATAATACTTCAAAGAAGCATAATGAAGAAATAAATGTATAATGATAAATATAATAATTAAAATCTCTAAAGGCATATAATCTCTTCTGATACGTGAAAAAAACGTTTGTTAATGGGGTACAGAATATCAACACCCTACTCATAGCTCAAAAATAAAATGGAATAGGTAATTCAGTTTTTTAAAAAAGAAAGAGACGAAAAAAATGATAAAAAAGCGTACAGTTAAAAAAAATGAAATGTGTTCTCTAATAACATTTAGAGATGTGTACAGGAAAGAGAAAAAAGTTCTGTAGATAGTGTATTTCATATGGAATCATTGTGTTTGAAAATCCCCTTAATTTTAAATTTGCATCTTTTATTAAAGATGTCTTTATAAATTATTTTATTTTCAAATTTTCTAATGATTTGTATTGATAAACTTTTTAGAATTATTTTTGTTTGAAAATAATCAACATTTAGAAGAAAAAAATAAATCATAGTCATGAACATTTTTGTACTCCCCCCTCACCCCCCCCCCCCAAACACTTTTTTATGCACTTCATTATACATATATGATCTATGAATATAGAATAAAGAACCATTTTTTTTGGTTCGAATGAATCATATCAAAAATAATGACGAAAACAAACGATTTTTATATTTGTCAACTAATAATATGGATAAACTTAATACATTCTGCACTGTTTCGTGTTCTGATTAATCAGTTTCTCCTTAACATAAAACCAATATATTTTCGACTTTGAGTAATTTGAACTGGCATCTATTCCACTGAAAAGGGGGGGGGAAATGTCACACGAGACAACCAATTTTCTTTCCAAACGAACTGCTCTGCATCAAAGCAATTACATCAGTTTGCGAGATCTGCTTGGGGCAGATGACACTTTCATTTGTCGCGAAAAGTTAATTGGTTAACGACCTCGTAAATGAAATTATAATCTGGCTTACCCACCGCTAATAACTACAATGAAGGATAATAACAGTGTCCTGCGCTGTTTACAGATTATGTTTATAATTGTAACGATACACCGCACTCGCACGCGTGGTTGCCCTTTTCGTAACAAATTACTTCCAGCAGCGGAAGAGATCCTTGTTAACACTTGTGACTGATACATGTTTATAATTTATCTATCGCAGCTGGTTTCTGAAAGGATTAGTGGTATGAATTCTGCGTGAATAATCGTTTGGAAATTATATTGATAAAACAGAAGGGTTTCTAAAAATAATGAGATTATTAAATGGAATGTTAAAATATTTCCTTTTTGTAATTTTTTTTTGTATTTTAGCTGTAAAATTTAAAAATTGTTTTATTTTTCATCATTTTATAAGAAATTAATCAATCGTTTTTAAAAAGTAAAATTTAGTGTTTTGTTTTCGATATTTTGAAATTAAAAATGAATAGTTACAGATTTGTGTTTATAATTTGTAATATCAAAATTCCACATTCCATGCTTATAATTTGTCTGTAATTATAAACATGGAATATAAAAAAAATATGGAATATAAAAAATAAAATGGAATATAAAAAATAGTTTGAATTCTGCGTGATTTATCGTTTGAAAATTGTATTGATAAAACAGAAGGATTTCTAAAAATAATGAGATAATTGAAAAGGAATATTTAAATATCTTATTCTTTTTAAGTTAAACTATGTTGCTAAAATTTAAAACAATTAAAAAGTAATTCTAGTTGTGACTTATTCTTTTTCCTTGTTTTATGAGCAATTATTATTGAATTTTGAAAGAGGAAACTGATAATTTTTTATAAGTGATATTTTGCATATTAAAAATGGATAATCAACAGATTTGGGTTTTTGATTTTGTAATGATGAACTTCTCACATTCTTGATTGACTTTACATAAACAAATTAGCATTAAAAGGGATTCTTGTTAATAATTGCAACTGGTACATGTTCTTAATCTTTATTTATCAGTCTTATGTTTAAAAGTGGCAGCTTTGAATTCTAATTGAAAAATAATTTTCAAATTCTGTTATTTGAAAAAGGTTTCAGCTCTTAAAACTGATTGGTTTATTAAAAAAATTAAAACATTCTTCTTTTTTATATCAATTGAATAATATTGATAATATTATCCTTTCGATAAAAAAAATTATGGAACAATGGTTTGAATTTTGCGTGAATAATAATCGTTTGAAAATTATGTTAGTAAAACAGAAGGCTGACTAAAAATAATGAGATTATTAAATAGAATACTAAAATATTTTATTTTTTTATATAAGTTATTTTTTATTTTAGAGATATAATTTTTCTAGTTGTGACCTTTTTGTTTCCATCGTTTTATTAGCAACTATATTGATCATTTTTGAAAAAGAAAATTGATTAATGTTTTATATGTGATATTTTAAATATCAAAAATGGATAATTAATGGATTATATTTGTGTTTATAATTTGTAATGATAAACTTCTCACACGTTTGGTTGCCTTTTCTTTAATAAATTACTTCCTGCAGCAGAATAAATTCTTGTTAAAATATGTTCTTACACGAACTTAAGTAATCTTGTGTTAAAAGGAATTCTTATCTTTGAATTCTGAGTGAAATTTTGAATGAAAAATAATTGTAAAATTCTTTTGGTTTAAAAATTAAAAATTCTTGAAGTATTAATGAAATTTTAAAATATTCCTCTTTTTTTATAAATTAAATGATGTTGGTGTTATTGTCTTTGGACTCAAAAATAAATAGATAAATAAAATAAGATTCTATTTATAGTTTTATTTATTTTGTCTTCATCATTTTGCATGCAATTATAAATCATTTTAGAAAAGAGGAATTGATATTATGCTATATATTTTGAACATATAAAAAGTGACAATCTACGTATATACTTTTATATTTTGTAACGATAAACCTCTAACACGTGTTTGCCTCTTTATAACAAATTACATCCTGCAGCTGAATAGATTCTTAGTAGTCTCATAATTTATCCTTTATAATCTTGTGTTGAAAGAGTTGCTGTTTTGAATTCTAGGTGAGAAGTCATCGGTGTAAAATTTTGTTGAATGGGAAATGTTTTAATATGTGAAGAATGATTAGATTATTAATGGCGCTTTAAAATATATTATGTAACTTACAATTTTTTAGCGAGTAAGAAGTTATCATTCTGCTGGTGTCTTTCACTTTAACTTTCTTGTCTTTCTTTTTCGAATTTTATGCAATTATATAATAATTTTTGATGAAAGAAATTTTTTTGACTTGTTATATGTGATATTTTGAATGTGAAAGTGGTTAATGAAGGTCAGTAGCACTTTATAATTTGCAATTATTAACATTTTAGATCGTTAATAGTGGAAAATGAGCTTGACTTGAAAGGTCGCGTCACTGTTATTTTATTATTACATATTTTTCAAATAAATTATTACTTTAATAATTTCATTTAATTATGGAAATTTTTGGTTTGTTGGATATGATTGGATATGAAATTTTCGTTGATTGTAATTTATCGTTTCTTTTACATAAGTATCTGAGAATTTTCTCAGAATATCCCAATGAAACGAACTTATTAGAATACTTGAAAAACTTTAAAAAGATTTCCTTTTAATTCTTATCTTGAACTTATTAATATGTGTTTCTACTCAACTATTACATGTACGATAAACGGTTTTTATATTATATTATAAACACAGTACGATTGCTTTGTTGAAAAAATTCAAAAGATAAGTGTAGTTGAACTTTGCTGATTTCAACGTTTTTAATTTGAATTCTTCAATTCTTCAATTTTTTCTCCTAGAATTTTCTGAGTACACAATGTTAAAGCACAGCCTTTAATTCATTTTTTTTTCTTTTGTATCTTGAATTTTCTTTAACATAATACTAAACATCGCTTGTATCTCTTATTTTTTTGGTTTGGTATAAAATTAGATTTATTTGTAAATTGCATTTGTAAAAATTATTTTTAATTTATTTTTCTTTAAATAATACGAACTTAGTGTTGCCAGTGAGAGTAAGTGAATTTCAAGGTTCTTATTTACTTTGGGAAATGATTGGGGCTAAATATTTCCTGAAAAAAAAATCTGACACGATCGATGTGAATTGTGCTGTTTAAGATTTTTTATGAAATTACTGTATGTTGTGTAATACTGTATAATATTTATCAAATTATTTATCTTTATATTAAAATTATTTTTCAATTATTAAATTTTTGAAATCTTATCTATATATTTACAAAGATTATAATTAAGATTATTATATATTTATAAAGATTATATTATTTATTAAAATTATCGTTCTCTCCAGTTATACAATTTTACAGACGATTTTCTTAATTCAAATTTATGAATAAGTCGATTTTTTAAATTCAAATTTACGAATAAATCAAAAATTTTAAATTCATATTTATGATTAAATGGAATTTTTAAATTTAAATTTATGATTAAATGGAATTTTTAAATCCAAAATTTAAAATTGAAATTTATGAATAAATTTATAAATTTAACATTCAAATTTATGAGTAAGTCAAAATTTTTATGGTCAAATTTATGAGTAAGTCAAAAGTTTTATGGTCAAATTTATGAGTAAGTCAAAAATTTTATGGTCAAATTTATGAGTAAGTCAAAAATTTTATGGTCAAATTTATGAGTAAGTCAAAAATTTTATGGTCAAATTTATGAGTGAGTTAAAATTTTTATAGTCAAATTTATGAGTAAGTCAAACTTTATAAAGTCAAGTTTATGAGTAAGTAAAAAATTTAAAGTCAAATTTATGAATAAGTCAAAAATTTTAAATTTAAATTTATGAATAAGTCGAAATTTTTTGTTACTCCTTGAGTTTAAGAGTATTAAATTCCAACATATAAAAATGCACTTTTAAATTTAAAATACCATAAAAATATTTAATTTTAACTCTTGCGGAAGAATACGGAATGACGTGTCATCCACTCTTGGTTACTTTTTCTGAAACTAAGAGTCCGGTCTATTAGTGGCAAGGGCACTTGTTAACACTGAAACTGATACTAAGAAATTTATCTCCGGTAGCCTCTCCTCGCCGATAATTGCCACTTGAAATTCAAACTGTGAAACAGCAATTTGAAAAGAGTATCGACAGGTTTATCGCTTAACGAAGGTGTGTTTTCAAAGAGATTATTGTTACTGGCTCTCTGGGGGAGTTGCCCGTTTCAAAAAGTGCACCAGTTCTTAAGTTTCGACATCGCCTTACTGGGATGTTTTATCGCGAGAAATGTGTTTTTTCTTTAAAATTCAGAGACGATTACAAGACGCGAATACTTAATGGCATTTGTGGGATTTGTTTTTCAAATATAGTTTCCTGTAAGTTTATATGGTAGTGTTCGATTAACGCTTTTAACGATACCTAAATAGTGTCAGTTAATAATTGGATCTATCTTATGCAGTAAAAGCTTTAATTTATTATTTATCTGCTACCAAGAAATATTTTTGTATCGATATATAAGGATTTGCTAGTCATAGAGCTTTAACTTTTTGTACCTTAAATAGAAAAATTTATAAAATCAGGCCAGGATGGCCTGGTTGGTAGATTGTTGGACTCGTACTCCTTAGGAGCTCGAAACTCACCGGCCAAAAGATTCTCCGAGTGTGAGGCGGCTGGTGCTCGTTAAATCTGTCGTGGTCGCAACGTCCTCCATGTCGAGAGTAATACCACTGGGGGTACTGGGTCAGAGGTGATCGTTCTCTGTTCCAGGTCTAAATTACGATTTAGGATGAATGAATGAGTTTGCATGAATGAAGTCGGCCCCGAAAAAGGGTTGTGACGTGTATGTATCTAAGTCGTACTCTTCGCTCTAGATGGCGCTACTTGTAAAGAACAAAGAGACGCATTTGTTAAGCTTAAAATCTGCTAATCGTATTTTCGGGGGCTTGTCCACGGCAAGTGCCATTAGTCACAACACAACAAGATAAAATCAAATTCGCAATTGTTTGGTGTCCTTCAGATCCGATTCCATTGAAAAACTGTTGTATAAGCTTATCTGGTGCACGCTGAATCCGTCAGAATCAAACGTCCTCCCACTGATGTGGTGTGGAAATTTGGAGAGGGCATGTCAGCTCCTGTACCGTCATCATCATCTGACATCGACTCAAAATTTCGAAATCCGTCCTAAAAACCCACTAAAGTTGCTTTAAATGAGACGTTAATATAGCTAAACTAATCTAAACTAAACTCAGAAAGGTAAAATGATGAATCCAGGCTAGCTTAACGTGCTGTTGAAAGTATTACCATTACTTTATTGATATATTGTTAGTTATAATTTTTTACAGTAAACTATGCTGATTATGAAATAACTACATTATAAATGATATTGATATCTACAATGGAATTACGATACAATTAAGTTTTACAATGAATGAAATTGTTATAATAACTTTTTGCTGAATCAGTAATGATTTAGCGAATATTTCAGAAAGATTAGGGTTTAGATAATAGAAATATTTAATTTTGTTATATATTTTGGTCTATGCAATAAAATTCACTGTAGACAAAACCTACTTTAAGGATTTTTTTTTCAATAATTTCTTTTTGTATAATTTATCATTCTTTCCTCCCCAAGTATTTTTAACTGTTGAATTGTGAAAAACGAAAATCCATTTTGTTATAATACCCTTGCAGCTGTTTTCTTTTTAAGTACATGAACTTCATAAATGAAGCCAAATTAGTATTAAACATTGAAATGTCTTGGTGATCAACTTCAAATTTCATGTTAATTGTTTGTTGTTAAAAATTTAAATTGTTTTTCCGGTAATGAAGTTTCACCTCAAGATTTCTCAAGTGTTTAACAATAATTAGCAAAATTTTTCTTCCTTAGTTGTTAACAGTGAAAAAAAATAAATATTAATGAAATATTGAAAAGCGTGTGCAAAAATGTAAACTCCATTGCATTGCGGCAATGAAATCGTCCATTAAAAATTATACATATTTTTTTAAATTGTCAAAATTATAGAAAAATGTGATCAATTAAATTGCTATCATTAAAAAAATATAAATGTGTGAAATCACTTGAGTGTGTGTTTCAGCATTTTTGAGAGATAAGGTAAGAAAATAGCAAAATCTTTTAATTTTTCTTACGTATTCTTAATTTCAAAAACCAAAAACACATTCAAGTTGTGAAATAAAAGTTAAAGAAATCAGATTAAGAGTTGGTACAGTAGAGTGGTTCTTTGCACCTTCCGGTGACTGTGTATTGAGAAAAGTAAAAGCACACTAATGAATAACAACACGCTACTCCACTAGTAAACACGAAATATCGATAATAAAACACAATCGATACTGATACAAAATGGCTTTATGAATCAATAAGACACATGGAAATGAGTTATTGCTATTAAACAGCAGAAGCAGCGGAATATCGTTGAGAGAGTCGCTAGAAAGCTCGCTCTGCGTTCAGTATTTCTAAGAAAAAACTGAAATTGAAGTACCACCTCAACTGATATAACCTCTAGACAGGTTTCAATTTTTTTTAATGGTTTGATGTTCTCAACTAATTGTTATACCGACATAATTCTTTTGGGAGTGGGTCTTAATTTCTGTTGCCATTCATTTCAAATTCCATTTCCTAATAACCAGATTTAGTCAGTGATGTATCATTTACTAAAAACAACTCTGTACCTTTCTTTTTTTTTCTATGAGACTGTTTTGGAAAACAATATTTGATTCTAACAATATATAAATCGAGTTGTGTATTGTTACGTTTTTAGCGTAGCGGGATCGGATTGAATGCACTTTATTTGAGGACAGTACAAACAAATTTATTTGCAGCTATTTACAGGATGACTTCATAAAGTAAAACTTCAGATAAACACAATCCAGCAGTCAACAGTCACTTACAGCGTAAATGCAATCCTTACACACAATAAACACAGACAGGAGAACAGCTATCGTATAGCACAGCAAACAGTAAATCACAGCGAGCTCAATAACACAACGTTAACAGCAAACGCAAACACAGCTCAATAATCCGCTAGTCCAGCGAGACTCTTCTCTTCCGAGAGAGAGAAAAACTGCCGAATGCGGTAGCCCGTCCCTTATATAGCCGGGCGAAAGATCCGCGAAGCTTCGGAAATCACCGAGAGAGATCCAGCGGCTACCAAACTATTCCTTTCGCCAAACCAACTCGGCTGGCGCCAATCTCTTTGACGCCGTCATCAATCCCTCTCACCTCGGTGCTTTCAGCGGCGTTCACTCGCTTGTAACAATATATAAAATTTTTTATTTGCAGCTAAAACCTAATGACTCTCGCGTATCCAATGGCCATAAATTTAATTCTAGTTCTAAAAGTCAATTAAAAATATAATTCTTTTCAAAAATTTCATATATCTCAGTACACATCTCAAAAATACTATATAATTGTAGCTACAAATCAAAATTATAGTACACTTTTGAAACGAATATGACGACTTCATGAGAAAAGAGTAAGAAACTGAATGAAATGATTCTGTGATAATAGCAATGAATCGTAGTATTTAATTAGCCGTATAGGACTATACAAATCAAGATTAAAGTTAAATATTTCATTTGAAGAGAGCATATAATTTAGCATTTATCAAAAAAAATATAACTATACGAGATTTGAATAAAATGATAAGATAATTTGAATTGATAAAATGAGATTCAAACTTTCTTGGCATAAACTATGTTTCATTCCGGCGCTTTATATGCGAATATTAATTGTCTTGAATGCTAAAAAGCACATATGAAACAATTATCTATACACTTACGTGTCTTATCAAATCTGAGATTGAGGATAACGCATAATTCTTTAAATATACACGTGTATTGACCTTGAGATATGTCTCATAAGGCAAAAACGCTACCAGAGTTACGATTGCGATTTGTATATAAAGTCGCTCCTTTTTTTTCACTTGTTAAGCTTCTCCAGTCTGTAAGATTTAAAAAAAAACCCGCTGATATTAATAAGATTTAATACTTAGTAACGTTTCTTATCGTCCTTTATCGCTACAATCCAAATTATGAAGCTTTTTTTCCAGGCATCTGGGCCTACAAATGTTAAAATTTTAGAATGAATGTTAGAAAAATTAAGACGAATTAACTTGTTTTTTAAATGGTGAGTTTTCTAGCTTTCGAGGAAAAAAAGTTATCGATATTGATTTGAGGCCAATTTTAGAATTCTGTTTCTTTATCTTTTTTTTAAAAAACAATTGTCTGATTATCTGATTGATTGAATTATGTGATTGATTTAACAAACATGTCTGCATTATTGTAAATATTCTTCACAACGGTGTGTTTTGTCTGTTAACCCTTTACAGTCCGATGTCGAGTGTGACTCGACATTCAAGACTGTGCATCATTTTGACTTTTTATTTATTTATTTTTCAAATTTAATTGTTAAAAACGCCTACATAATGGTTAAGAGATATAGATTAATTTTTCAAAGAAATTCAACTTAAAAGAATTATATGTATATTTATTTTTCAAAGCAATAAACAAATTTTTGTACTAGGCGAATTATTTTTCATCTAAATATTTTTCGGACTGCAAAGGGTTAAATTTTAATTAATTCCATAACGTCATTAAAATATTCTTTTAAAAATAAGAAAAATAAATAAATAAAAGATTTAAATTAAATCTGCTATGCATATTTAAATGTATCATATCAAAAAAAATTTTTTAAACGGCCAAGCACCACGTGCTCTCATGTTTGATCCTGCGTTTGCCGTTCTATTAAATTTCGCTTATAACTTTAAAAGAGCGATAGAACATAATTTTATTACTACTACTACTACTATTAATAAAGAATTTAAAGAAAATCTGCTATGCGTATTTCAGTGTATCATGTCCGAACATCATTTCTTGAACGGTCAAGCACCACGCGCTCGTGCGAGTTAAATTATATTCTTATTCATTTTAGCTATTTCATTGAATGAGTCACTTTGGTATTGCAAACGATCCAAAAAAACTTTGTCTCGCATTTATTGTAAAAAAAAATATCACATTTTCTATTTATTTCGTTTTATATTATCGCATGCTCAAAATGACATTTTCCTAGATTTTATTTGCTGTAGTCATTAACTTATTTTTTTTATTCAGAGCTTTTGTGAATGTAATGGCAATGCATAATTAAAAGCTGATTTTTTGAGATGCTCGTGCGGGTAGTAAAATTTAAATTTTTCGCCTACGGATTTTTGTTGACACCACAAACGTCATTTCCTAGATAACATCATGTTCTGACATGATAATAAAGTTTTTGTCCCACATCACCGATTTTAAAATGAGCGTCGAGGATTAATCCATATAAGAAATCTTTTGACCTTCTGAAGGACAACAAAATATAAGGTAACTATTAAGGTAAGGACAACAAAATATAAGGTAAGGTTCTTTCAACTCTATTCTTCCACAATCCTGACCCGATAGTTAACAGTTATTCTTGTTCAATAAACGACAACACTATGGATACAAAGAATATTCAATAAAAGCAATTATTCAAATGAGCTCGTGCTATTTTTAGGCCGTCGGCGGGGCAGCATTATTAATTTATTATCAAAACATCGGATCGAATGTTTGAAATTTTGATTTGCTCCTCAAGGTCAGATCGTGAAGTGCCCGCAGTTTTTAAAAGCACGAGCCGTTTGTGCTGTCACCATTCCATCTGGTCAAGTGATTAATAAATTATTCGATACAATTCGGAAATGGAGTTGGAAGTTCTATACTCCTCTTGATTCAGGATGTAAAGGGAACCGGTCCATTGAAGAATATCATTATTGTTGATGGAGCGCCTTTGGACAGGTTGTTGGCATATTTGGAAGATGCTTTTGTTTGGCGAGTTTTGTGTTATATCCTGGATGTCCTGGCATCTGGAGAATGGCTCTAATTAACATCTCAGGTTACATTCCGGATGTTTCGGCCTACGTGGTTATATGGGCATGCATTTTAAATAGATTATATTACTCCAGATCTGAACTGGCCTTGGAATAGTCTAATGTTACCAATCAGAAGGAACAATGGATTTAAGCATTGAATTAAATTCTATCGTGATTCGTGATTATAGATTCAAATTCGAGCATTGTTAAAGAATTTTTATAATAGAGAATAAGTAAGAAAATATTATAAATATTTTTAAATTATAAAAGATTAAAATGAAATCTGCTGTGCATATTTCAATGTATCATGTCAGAACATCTTTCTTGAACGGCCAAGCACCACGCGCTCGTGCGAGTTAAATTGTATTTTTATTCATTTTAATTATTTCATTGAATGAGTCACTTTAGTATTGCAAACGATTAAAAAGACTTTGTCTCGCATTTATTGTTAAATAAAAATATCACATTTCCTATTTATTTCATTTCGTATAATCACGTAATGAAAATGACATTTTTCTGGGTTTTATTTGCTGTAGGCACTAACTTATTATTTTTTAATCAGAACTTTTGTAAATGCAATGGCAACGCGTTATTAAAAGCTGATTTTTTTGAGATCCCCGTGGAGATAATAAAATTTTCATTTTTCGCCTGTGGAATTTTGTTGACGCCAAAAACCTCATTTCAAAAGGAACTATTATAACAAAGATAAATATGGAAAAAATAAGACCAAATTTTTTGAACAAAAATATTAAGAATTAAAAATTAAAAAGAACATTGCCTGACAATGAAACCTTATTAACACGATGCCTTTTAGTATAACTTTCTAAATAACCCTTAGCCTGTAAATTGCGCTCCTGAAAACAAACTCTGTTAAATATTTATTTCTTCTAATTGAATTAATTTCCATCTAAGACTGTGAAATTATATTCCAGCAAACAACAAACTCAGTCTAAATAAATAAATTTTCACCTAAGACTGTGGACCTGTAAATTGCGTTCCTACAAAGAACAAAGTCGAAGATTTATATTTTCTAAATGAGTTAATCGTAGACCTAAAATTGTGGGCCTGTAAATTGTGTTCTTGCAAATAGATTCTTGAAGATTTGTATCTTTTAAATGAATTAATTTTTTACCTAAGACTTTGGGCCTGTAAATTGAGTTCCTACAAATAACAAACTCAATCGAAGATTTATATTTTCTATATAAGTTAATTGTAGACCTAAAATTGTGGGCCAGAAAATTTGTTGCAGTAAACAAATTCATTCGAAGATTTATATTTTCTAAATGAATTAATTTTCACCTAAAAACGTGTTCCTTTAAATTATGTTCCGGCAAACAACAAACTCAGTCGAAGATTATTTATACTTTCTAAATAAATAAATTCTCTGCCTAAAATTGTGGGCCTGTAAATTGCATTCCTGCAAACAACAAACTCGGTGGAAGATTTATACTTTCTGAATAAATTAATATTCACCTAAGACTGGGTCTGTAAATGGTTTTCCTATAAAGAACAAACTCAATCGAAGATTTATATTTTCTAAGTGAATTAATTTTGTATCTAAAATTGTGGGCCTGTAGATTGCGTTCCTGCAAACAAATTCATTCGAGGATTAACACCTTCTAAATAAATTAATTTTCGACCTAAGACTGTTGCCCTTTAAATTGCGTTCCTGCAAACAATAAACTCGGTGGAAGATTTATACTTTCTAAATATATTAATTTTCACCTAATATTGTGAACCTGTTAATTGTGTTCCTATAAAGAACAAACTCAGTTGAAGATTTTTTTTTCTTGATGAATTAATCTTCGACCTAACACTGTGGATCTGTAAATTGCGTTCCTGCAAATAACAAACTCGGTTGAAGATTTATACTTTCTAAATAAATTAATTTTCGACCCAAGATTGTGGACCTGTAAATGATGTTCCTATAAAGAACAAACTCAATCGAAGATGTACACCTTCTAAATGAATTAATTTTCGACCTAAGACTGTTGCCCTTTAAATTGCGTTCCTGCAAACAACAAACTCGGTGGAAGATTTATACTTTCTAAATATATTAATTTTCGAGCTAAGACTACAGACCTGCAAATTGTGTTGCTGCAAACAGACTTAGTCGAAGATTCATATCCTCTAATGAATTAATTTTCGATTTAAGACAGTGCTCCATCAAATCTCAGGCAAACTAACCGGTCTCCAAAGCCATTTTTACCACTGTGATAATTGCTTGTCGGCACGTGCACCGCGTCATTGGAGATTGTGTGATAAAAGCATTTCTACGTGTGTGGTACATCTAGGCTGTGCAAGTGGTTAATAAAGCAAAATTAATTTGCGTAAGTCATTGCACAGAACGATGCCAGTCAGGTTATTACCATCTAAATATATGCATCGTTCTACATCAGGAAGATATTCTAGTTCTGATTGTTTTCCCCCGGTATCTCTGTCATTCCTAAACTTGCCCTTAATCTGTCTTCTTGTTTACAATGTATATAAATGTCGCAGGGATCGGTTGCATTACATTCACCTGATTTATGAATTCATTTGAGAATTAAATCCATTACCTAAATTAGAAAGAGCCTGGCTTCCTGATTAATTCATTGAAGAATTCTTTCAAGAAGGTCGTGACCGCTTGAGATCTTCTTTCTTTTAAAAAAATCGTTCCACGCCTTATTCTGTGTTACAAGGAATGTATCTGTCTGTCTGTCTGGGATGTAAAGGATTTCTTGACTAGATTCTTGCTCGTAAATAGACATCTTGTTTCGAAAAAGAAAAAGCATGAAAAATATTCTGTCATTTCTTGAATAGGTTAAAATGCGGCCTTTAGATCTTTATTTTTCTTCTTCTGTGTTTTTTTTTAAAAACTCATTTAAATATATCTCATTCCTTATTTTTTAAAAATAGTTTTACATTTTTGATAGTTATCTATGTGTTTGTTTAAAGTTGATAGAGTTACTAGTCGGAGTTTAGAAAATTGCGAAGAACGAAATTAAAGGTAGTGTTTGTTTTAGAACAATGAAGTTAATTTTTTTGGAGATCGTCAATGGGGTTAGTAAAAATAAAGATTAAAATGAAATCTGATATGCATATTTCAGTGTATCATGTCAGAAAATAATTTCTTGAACGGCTAAACACCACGTGCTCGTGCAAGTGAAATTATATTTTTATTCATTTTAATGGTTTCATTGAATGAGTCACTTTAGTATTGAAAATAATCCAAAAAAACTTTGTCTCGCATTTATTTTTTTAAAAAATATCACATTTTCTGTTTATTTCTTTTCATATAATCATGTGCTCAAAATGACATTTTACTAAGCTTTATTTGCTGTAGTCATTAACATTTTTTAAAAATAAGAGCTTTTGTAAATATGATGGCAACGCTTATTTAAAAACTGATTTTTTGAGATGCTCGAGCAGATAATAAAATTTTTATTTTTCGCCAGCGGACTTTTGTTCGCGCCAGAAAACCTCATCCCAAAACAATATCATGTTCTGGCATGATAATATAAATATTTTTATAATGAAGTAGAGTTGAGGAAATTAGAGGCGTTATATCCATTTCCGCGTTTATTAATTCAAAAAATGACGTAAAAATTTTATAAATAACGAGGTTTTTTTTTTAATTTTTAGAAACAAAAAAAAGTTTTTTTTTTCTTTTCGTGGATAAAAAAATGCAGGCATCTATTGTTTATTAAAGCATAATTTTATGACTAGAGTTCCTGTAATAAATTTTTTACAAATCTTTTCTTGTTGATTCGTATCCCCTTTTGCTCGTTTAGCTTGCTCACCCTCAGTAATCAATGTGTGAATATGTGTACGTATTGTTCATTTCTGTATCCTGACACTACCATTCTTCGATGCAATTATTTCATTAAGGAATGAGAGGAGTAATCGTCATTTCCGAAATTCTTCGCCATTATTTGCCTATGCTTTTTGCTTATTAGATACTTTTTCGTACAATTTTTTTTCTACTTATATGTGTATTATGCCTTTTATGACCGTATTTTTATTATTATCTTGTCAGCACATGATGTTATTTTGGGAATGAGCGTCAACAAAAATCCGTAGGCGAAAAATTGAAATTTTATTATCTGCACTAACCTATCAAAAAATCAGCACGTGTAATAATGTGTAATAAAAATAATAACGTGTTGCCATTGCATTTATAAAAACTCTTATTTTTAAAAAAATAATTACTACAGCTACTTAAACTTAGAAAAATGTCATTTTGAACGCGTGATGATATGAAATGAAATAAATAAGAAATGTAATATATTTTTTAAACAATTAAATGCGAGACATTTTTGGATCGTTTGTAATACTAAAGCTACTAATTCAATGAAACGATTAAAATGAATAAAAATATAATTTAACTCGCACGAGCACGTGGTGCTCGGCAGTTCAAGAAATTATGTTCTCACATGATACATTGAAACACGCATAGCAGATTTCATTTTAATCTTTTTTTAAGTTTTCAGCAAAAATATTTCTTTTGAAAATCAAAAGGAACTTTTTTATTACATTAACTAGCTGTTTTAACTAAACTAACAAAATGTTTAATGCTCAGATCCATTTTAAGCATCAAAGATTTAAAAATTAATAAATCGATTACTAGATCAATTACTGCATTTACATTGCATTTACAAAAGCTCTGATTTTAAAAAATAATTTAATGACTACAGTAAATAAAACCTAGAAAAATGTTATTTTGAGCGCATGATTATATGAAGTGAAATAAACAGGAAAGGTGAAATTTTTTCAAACTATAAATGCACAAGTTTTTTTATGAGCGTTGAAATGAGCGAATGAGATAAATTTGGGCGGAATTTGCACGCACACATTCATACTCACGTACTTTCTTTTATAAGTATAAATAAGTATGAAACACGCTACATTAAAGAGAAATCAAGTTTCTGCATGGTTTTGATTACTGGAAGTTGATTCAATAAGATACTACTTGTAAATGCCTAAGCAAGACACTATTAATCACAGACATCATTACGGCTACCTATGTG
>JAOUZG010017940.1:1977159-1990921 GCA_026289955.1 Argiope argentata | reverse complement strand
TATATATATATATATATATATATATATATATATATATATATATATAAAATCTTGTTCCAATTTTTAATCATTAATAAATACTTTTTATTCATCCATTCCAGTTCGAAATTTTTTTTTCAAATATAAATTTTTTAATTAAATTCAATTAATTTTTAAAACTTTTAATAGAGTTTTAGCTGTTTGTGATGGAAACTGAAATCAACAGGCAGTAACTCAATCGTAAGATGCAAGGATTTCAGTATTTTTCACGAGAAGGTGAAGAATGCGAGTTCAATTCTTGAGAAAATCAATAATTATTTTGATCAATTATTTATATCAATTGTAATTATTTAATAAAAAGTATCTGAAATAAAACTTTCTTTGTTGAACTCAAGTAAGTATTGAATTATTATTTTTTATTTACTTGTTAAGCAATCCGTTCAGAACCTCTGTTATGTTACATTCGTTATAAAGCTTCGGTTTTTCCCCGATTTTGAATGGATATTAGAATTTTCTTCAATATTCGCAATGATTAATTATTTTTGATATAGTTATTTACCATTAAACACCATTTAAGTTCATTTCTTTTCTTGCTTAAGCACATCACCGAACTCTGACGGGAGATTCATAACACTACGTATTCTACACTCATTGCAACAAATTCATTACTCTTCGTCACTCTACGAAGGGAGGCCGAAAAATTCCGAGCCAACAACTCCCACACCTCTACAACCGAAGCACCAACTGTATCATCAACTCCTCCACTCACCAAAACCACGAAACTAATTGTACTCGAGACACAGTTAGTCCACCAAGCCCCTGGAATCTTCTGTCGCAACTTGAAGAATCTTCTTCCGCGATCTTTAATCACATCAACTACTCGTATTTCCCCCGCTGAGGATGATAACCTTGATTTGCATTCATTGATTCGACCTCTCGGTGTGGCTGAAGAGGAAGATCTCGGCCCATTTATATCAATAAATCACGGCAGAAATGATATCAGCGAAAGGCCCCCGCTTTTGTTTCAAGATGGCCGGGCTTCTCGCGTTGCAGAAGATCCATCAAGACCGAGCATTTATCACCGGTTTATTGGATCTGTCCAGTTTTGCAACGGGATAAATGTTGGACCAACCTCTGAGGTTTGGAGTGGCCGTTTGGAGAGGGGCATGTGATAAGCGTGAGGTGAAAATTAACACTAAATATTACGAAATTTGATTGATGCAGACCATTCTACTCATTGTTGTGCTTTGCTTTAGGAATTTTAATGACTAATGACTGCGTTTAATGTTAGAGGCATCTTTGTTTATTTTATTTTTTATCATATGAGAACATGATGTTGTTTTGGTGTCTCCGAAATTTGAAGGCAAGAAATGTTCATTTTTTCACCTGTTCCATGACATATGAGGTTTGTGTTGCCAGTATTGTTTGAAATATTTAATCAAACTTATTATCAATTGCTTTTTGTTTGTCGTTTCTATGAAATGACGTCATCTTCCAGTTTGTTCACAATTTTTCACTTTTAAATAATTAATCTGGCAATCAAAAAAATTAAAGTTTTTTTTTCTTTTTTTTTCTTTTGGAATTCTCTTTTAATTCTAATTATCGCAATTTTGTAAAACGAAACTTATATTTATTCTTTAATGATATTATAAGCACATTCTTACTAATTATATTTCTCAAAATACTGTAAATATTAGAATATAATTTTAGTATCAATCTGCATCACATTCATTGGAATTTACCACATATACAATAGCTTCCAGTAACTTTTCGTCGAAATTACTGTTGTCCCCCCCCCCATCTCAGAATAGGTCGAGCTCCAAAATTTTGTTTTCCATCAAAGAAAAACTGAAAATGAAAGTTAAAAAAATATATCATTAGAGAGAGAGAGAGAGAGAGAGAGAAGGCCAGTGATTTTTTTCAAACCTGTTTAAGCTGGTTAAGGATTTTAACTAACCAGCGGGTGACCGAGCTGCGCTCGGAGAAAACAGGTATCGAAGCTAACTCGAATATTTAAATTTTCAATTGTGATTATGTGGCTTGAAATCTGATGAATGTTGAAATGTCGGACTTTGTTGACGGTGATTTGAAATCGAAATCAGTTCCTTAAATGTTTTTTTGGAAATTTGAATATTTGGAAATTGGAATTTTGAACGAATCAAAAAGAACGAATCTTTTTAGTTAACGAACGAGCGCTAAATTCAAAATTTCATTAACAAATTTCCCTTAATAAAAAGCAGTGGAATTAGAATCGTACTTTTTTAAAGAAAATTTAGTAAAAATATCAAAGTTATCCTTATTTTTTTCTGATGAATGTTGAAATGTCGGAAATGTGGGGCGATTTTCGACTTGCCAACCTTTCCTCCTATTATAGTATAAGATAAAATTAAAACTTAAGCTCCAAGCATGCGTTATGAGTAAAAGGGAAAAAATTATCTTATTAATATGTTGCCATCAGATTGACAAAAACTCAAATTTAAAAAAATAAATTATTATTGCGCATTAAACATATAAAAATGCAATTTTCATCACGTGTCTGCATGAAATGAAAAAATATATATGTGAATATTGATATAGATGGCATATTGGCTATAGATGGCAGCACGTTACCACTTGAAAATTTAAGTAGCCATTATGGCGAACTAATAAAGTTTGAAAATATCCTATCTGTAACTCTGAACTGCTCAACCGTAGCGCTTCAAAACCGGCGCCAATCGATTCCTCGTGGCCAAAAACCCCAGATCCCCAAGTTTACCGGAGTTAATTAATTCGGGGGCGATTTTCGATTTGACAACCATTCCTCGTATTATAGTACAAGATTAAGACAAACCATCAGTTAAAAAAATAATAATGTTGTCACATGATAACTTGAATTTCGCTATCAAAGACATATATACTATCATAGATATATCTTGCATATATACTATCATAGACATATAGCTTGCATATATACTAACTAGCATAGACATAGCTTCTTACATATATATTAGTATAGATGTTGTTTACAAACGCAAGCGTAAAGATAGATTACATACACAAACGTTGATGTTACGTTACATACAGAAATGTGGATGTTACTTACATATACAAGCATAAAGTAGCTTACATACATAGGCGTGGTTGTGGCTTTCATATATAAGTGGACCTATCTTACATCGTGAACGTGGTCGTAGCTTCCATATACAAGCGTGTTCGTAATTTTCTTTTATAAGCGTGGATGTAACTTTCTTTTGCAAGTGTAGTGGTAGATAACATACACAAACGTTGCTCTTATGTTACATACAAAAATGTTGATGTTACTTACATACACAAGCGTAAAATAGCTTATATACATAGGCGTAGATGTCGCTTTCATATCTAAATGGACCTATCTTACATTCTTGAGCGTGGACGTAGATTGCATATACAAGCGTGTTCGTAATTTTCATTTATAAGCGTGGACATAGCTTTCTTTTACAAGCGTAGAGGTGGATTACATACACAAACGTTGATTTTACGTTACATACAGAAATGTTGCATACATACACAATTGCGTACACAAGCGTAAAGTAGCTTACATGCATAGGCATAGATGTGGCTTTCATATATAAGTGGACCTATCTTACACTCGTGAGCGTGGACGTAGATTGGATATACAAGCGTGGTAGTACTTTTCTTTTATCAGCGTGGACGTAGCATTCTTTTACAAGCGTGGACGTCATTTACATATACAAGCGTGGACGTAATTTGTACATACAAACGCGGACGTAATTTACATATACAAGCGCGGATGTAATTTACCTATACAAACATGGACTTAATTTATATATACAAGCGTGGGCGTAGTTTACATGTACAGGCGTGGGCGTAGTTTGCATGTACAGGCATGAACGTAGTTTACATGTACAAATCGTGGACGTAGCTTAAGTATACAAATCGTGGACGTAGCTTACGTATACAATCATAGATGTAATTTATGTATACAAGCTTGGACGTAATATTTATATACAAGCGTGGACGTAATTTACATGTACAAGCTTGGATGTAATTTATATATACAAGCTTGGACGTAGCTTACGTATACAAGCGTAGACGTACGTACACTTACAAACTTGGAAGTAGCTTACGTTTACAAGTGTGAAGGTAGCTTACATAAACGTAGTTTATATAAAAAAAACTTTTTAATAAAATTTTGGTTTAATAATGACTAAAAATATATTGTATTTGTGTTTAAAGGGAAATAAAAAGTACCATCTTATTAATAACCAAGGCTTTTCTATTAAAATGCTTTCAAAGTTGATTGGTTTGGATTTTATTCGATTCGACTGATTTAGATGCATATCGATGAACTTTTTTTACACGAGGGATGTATAGAATACAAAAGGAAATTACTTTTCGTTCTCGTCTTTCTTCACTTCATTCAGCGCCACCCTAGTGATTAATTCGCAACTGCCACCGAGTGAGTGAACATGATGCCCATCAGTCCGCACCCACGATGTGAAAATATTATAAATGATGTGTGATGTTTCTCTAGTAGGAACTCCATCAACGGAACGGTTCGTTACGACATGCAGATTGTAAAAATATTTACTGTTAATCTTGTCACTGCGTTGAAATTTGTATCGAGATAAATCATTTCAGCTCTCTGAAAGAAACCAAACATTTGGATTTTGGTATGCGATTGATTTCACGGTCATCGTCGATGGAAATAATTAAATCAGATTACGTTCAGTGACAGAAATCGAAATCCAAGGAAATGATAGGGGTTGTAATATTTTATTCAATTCAGATCTTCCATGCTTTTGAATGAGAGAAAAATCTAGATTATATGTCAAATCGAACTTCCTGGAACAGGGGTGACTAATCTTGTCCGTGATTTGGGCGTCCTGGGTTCGAGTCCCTGTTCGGGGCATGATTGTTCTTCATCTGTTCTGTCTGTGATATGTTTGAATGTGCCCCCCTGTAAAAGGGGCTGTGCAATTCAAAGTGATGTGTGTGTAGCTGTTCTTTATGTAATGTCTTTACGAAATGTATTGTCTACTTCTGTAAGCCCCATGTGATACTTAACCCCTTAAACCGGTTTATTTTCCTTACTATCTAATAAGATGACACCTTATATTTTGGGACTATTTTCTTGTTTTGATTCAAATGGAAATCCATAGAATACTTGTCTTATCTACGAATTCGAAGTCATTTTACTATTGAATTATAATTGTTATGAATGATTTTTACAACTATCAAAATTCGATAAATTGATGCACGTACGGCGTAAGGGCAAACCGTTTAAGGGGTTAATGGTGGTTTAATGGTTAAGATAATTTCTAAATGTTCAATAAAAAAACTCAATTTTCTTTAATCACATTAATTACTCAAATAAGGACTCATTTTATTAACCCCTTAGTCATCATGTCTGCGCGTTAAACGAGGGTAAAATTATCGCATTTCAAAGCTCTAAACTAAAATTAAATCATCAAGAAATGGTACAATTCGATGCAGAAATTACATATCTACATACTACATGCATTCCATTCATTTTTGTTGAAGTAATAAGATCGGCCATTCCCGATATTGAATGGGTTATCTAATTAGATTATGAAAGAGGCAAAGCAGTTAAGGGGTTAATGTTATTAAATTGAAATTGAACGCTTAATAACACAATCGGAACAAAAGACCTGCACAGAAAGTGTTGGAACTATTTACAATATGCTAATTAATTTCACTTCAGACTAAGAATAAGACGAGATTTATATTAAAATAATTAATTCATAGTTATTTTAAATCGATTAGAGACTTCTAAGAATTTCAGTTTAATATTTTTTTCTTTTAATTCCAAAAATCATAAGTATACTTAAAGGGACAAGGGACCTTAAAAATGATTTTTCGCAATTTTCCTTTTAGAAATTTGAAATTTTACAGGCATTAAGAGTAACTCTAGAGGAGACGACACAAAATTTTAAAGCATTATATAAATTTATTTATGTTAAGGGGGTTAATATAATATAATAGTAGCAAAAAGTAACGTTAACGAAAAATATTCCAGGTGCTCCAAATTAGTTCGAAAGCGCTCCAATTTTTATTATTACTTACTCTAAACCTTTTGGAACAAAAATTGAGATTAATCTTGAAGTTTGAGTACAAAATATCAAAATTAACCAAAGAAATACCTCATAACTATTTAAACATTTTTTTAAAAATCAGTAGTTTTAAGTTATTACTTAGGTTAATTTTGATATTTCGTATTCAAACTTTAAGATTAATACCAACATTTGTTCCAAAAGGTTTAGAATAAGTAATTATAAAAATTGGAGCGCTTTCGAACTAATTTGGAGCACCTGGAATATTTTTCATTAACGTGAGTTTTTACAACTATTATATTATATTAACCCCCTTAACATAAATAAATTAATATAATGCTTTAAAATTTTGTGTGTCATTTCCTATAGTGTTACTCATAATGCCTGTAAAATTTCAAATTGCTAAGGTGAAAATCGCAAAAAATCATTTTTAACGTCTCTGGTCTTAAAATGAATTAAAAAGTATTATTGCGTTTTGTACTGTTATTTTAAAGCTATTTCTAAATTTAAATTTAAATTTATTTCATATATGAGATAATGGAATTAATTTTAAGTTCTTTGACATGCAATTAAACGATATTTTAATTTCTCATGATATTTGCTTGTTAAAATTGTTATATTAAATTAAAACTAATGAAAAAATGTATAATTTAGTATTTCTTAGAAAAAAGAAAGATATCAAAATTTGTTTTGCTGGAAAACTTCTTCATAGTCGTGGTTATCAGATGTTCAGATATCAATGTTTTGATCGAATTCGAATCTTAGTTCAAGGAAAATATTTTATGAAATATTATTTCAAATGCAATGGTTTAGTATCCACGCTATCATATTGAAGCGAAGAATTCTAAAACCCTCCCTTTTCCCTCCAGTGACCCCAGACAAATTGCCAAACCAGCCTCCATATTAGCATTTTTCCTTCTTAGATATGTCACTGCAAGTCTCCATGGTGAAATCTGTCATCTGAAATGAATTTATTGTCCCTGAGGGAATACTAAATATGGTTCTTAACTTTATTTACTTTTATTCAGTGCGATTACGATGATTTTAGCAAAGAGATCTCGTACGTCTGATTTGAAAAGTGCGGTTCTATATCTGTCTAGACTCGCTGTCTAGCTGTCTTGTTTCGGTTTCGCTCGAAATATTCTTTGCTTGATTATGTCCATTGGGGGTTGCTTAAATCAACGCGAGGGGACCCAAATTTTCTCGAATAAATGTATTTGTATATTACTAATCGCATGCCTTTGGCGAACAAACTACGAAAAAGGGATTTTGCTCGCCAAATTTGGCCATTTTTTTAGTAACAGAAACCTGATCAGATAAGTTCAGGAAATCGAATATGCATTTTCGATGTTCTTTTTCTAGCAGATAGATACTAAAATTTAACACAAAGCTGCAATTTTGTCTGGGGTCACTGGAGGGAAAAGGGAGGGTTTTAGAATTTTCGCTTCAATATGATAGCGTGGATACTAAATAACTGCGTTCGAAATAATATTTCATAAAATATTATCCAGGAACAAGGATCAAAACATTGATATCTGAACATCTGATAACCACGAGTTTGAAGAAGTTTTCAAGCAAAGCAAATTTTGATATCTTTCTTTTTCCTAAAAAATACTCAATTATACATTTTTCATTGATTTTAATTTAATATCTTTATTAACAATTTTAACAGGCAAATATCATGAGAAATTAAAGTATCGTATAATTGCATGTCAAGGATCTTAAAATTTGTTCCATTATCTCGCATTGATTATGTCCACTGGGGGTTGCTTAAATCAACGGGAAATGTCCACAAGTTTTCTCGAATAAATGTATTTGTATATTACTAATCGTATGCCTTTGGGGAACAAACTACGAGAAAAAAAATATGCTCGCCAAATTTGGCGATTTTTTTTTTAGTAACAGAAACCTGGTGAGATGAGTACAGAAAAATCGAATATGCAATTTGGATGTCCTTTTTCTAGCAGATAGATACAAAAATTTAACACAAAGCTGCAATTTAAGTCACCATATCATGCATCTAATTTTATTTAAGTATTTCATCTTTTTTGTTTATCGCGTTTATCTGTTTCTAAAAATACAGACCGTCAGGCAGTCATCCATACAACAGCTGTTATTTTAAATTTGATAAATTTCTATGTTTCTGATGCCAAAACAGATAATTGAAATTTACACATTTACTCTTTTTGTATTGACTTATATTGACAGCCATTAAGACAGACTTTCTCTGAATAGACTTTGGTATAAAGACCATTTACCAAATTTAATAGTACTTACGTATTATACCAGCCAAATTTGAAGTCATCGCCAATGAGTTGACTACTCAAACTCTAGATAGTTTACTACAAGATAACTATGTTTTACTGGCGAATTCTTAAATAACAATCTCAATACTTAATAACTGT
Source organism: Argiope argentata (assembly GCA_026289955.1). Taxonomy (NCBI): domain Eukaryota; kingdom Metazoa; phylum Arthropoda; class Arachnida; order Araneae; family Araneidae; genus Argiope; species Argiope argentata. The sequence continues at coordinate 1,982,484 of JAOUZG010017940.1, read as the reverse complement.
TTCACTTGACTGGGAAAAGCGTGTTTAAAACCCAATTTCGATTTTTAGTATTTTTAACCCCTCACCAGGGAATTAATCGCCAAATAATTTGCCAAGAGTGACACATTAGGTTTAGTGAGAATACTACACACACATCTAAATTTAATATTTCATAACATTTGTACTCCAATAGTTACGAAAGGGTTTTCTGGAATGACAAGTTTGTTAGAGAGTACACGGGAAAATATAGGGAGGACATTCTCGATAATTTGTCATACGGTAACTTATATTAGAAATAACAATATTATACAGGATGAGTACAAATAATGAGCTCGATTTTTAAAAATCATATTTTTTAAACTTCTGGGCATGTTACTATAAATGATACATGAATTAAAAAAATACCAAGTTTGTTTTTCAGACAATTGTCCAATATGTGACCCTCATATTACATGACGTACGTCCAATCTTTAATTCAGTTCATTCTAAACATTTTCTAGCATTTTGTTTTATGTGTTATCTTTGACATGGCTTCACAAAAAGAAATCATTGGGATGAGACTTGTTTATGTGCAAACAATGACGAAAACACTGCCAGAACTTAAGGCGACCAGGAACCTTTAAAATGACTTTTTTGCAATTTTCACCTTATCAATTTGAAATTTTGCAGGCAATTAGAGTAACACTATAGGAGATGACACACAAAATTTTAAAGCATTATATTAAGCTATTTATGAGTTAGAGGGTTAATATAATATAATACCAGCGATAAATAAAGTTAATGGAAAATGTTCCAGGCGCTCTAAATTTTTCCGAAAGTGCTCCATTTTTCATTATTACTTACTCTAACCCTTTTGAAACAAAAGTTGTGATTAATCTTGAAGTTTGAGTGCCAAATATCAATACTCAACAGTATAATAACTTAAAACTACTGATTTTTTTAACAAAACACTTTAAATAATTTTGAGTTATTACATTGGTTAGTTTTGATATTTCATACTCAAACTTCAAGATTGATCCCAACTTTTGTTTCAAAAAGGTTAGAGTAAGTAATAATGGAAAATGGGGAGCATTCGGAAAAATTTGGAGCGCCTGGAACATTTTTCATTAACGTTATTTATCGTTAATATTGTATTACCCCCCCAACTCATAAATAAATTAATATAATACTTTAAAATTTTGTCTCATCTGCTATAGTGTTACTCTTAATGCCTGTAAAATTTCAAATTGCTAAGTCGAAAATTGCAAAAAGTTATTTTAAAGGTTCCTGGTCGCCTTAAAGAACGTATTTGTGAAGCATTCAAAACCATTGGCAGTGTATTTTAGATTTTGCCTTAGTAATTTAACAGTAGAAGATGTTGGGTGATGTTTAGTCAAAAGGGCACCGGAATTTGTGGTTTAGCTTACTGACGAATTCATAATAACAGATTCTATATGTGGAACTAGTTTAGAAATTTTTCATTTTTTAACCCCTTATACTTTAACCCCTTACTATCTAACAAAAGAATACCTTCTATTTTGGGAATATTTTCTTATTTTGATTCAAATGGAAATCCATGGAATACTTGGCTTATCTACGTATTCGAAGTCATTTTACTATTGACTGTATAATTGTTATGAAGGATTAATTTTTTCTTTACGACTATCAAAATCCGATAAATCGATGGACGTACGGCGTACGGGCAAACCGGTTAAGGGGTTAAATAGCAGAAGAAAGCTTAAAAGTCGCAATGCGTCTGAAAGACTACTGCATTCAGCTTGCTGATTTTCAAAACCAAACCGAAACACCTCTGAGGCATCTTGAGGCAAGCATCCTTTTCCTGGAGAGAGAGAGAGAGAGCGTGATACGATATCCTCCTTACTGAGACATCTTGAGTGAAATCACGTGGGTGTTGAAAGAGGGGGGATGCGCCTTAAAGCAGTTCCACCCCCCTCGTGATTGCGCTCAAAGATAACTCCGCATCGTGATGAAATGAGAGATTTTGAATGATGGCCCCGGGGAGGAGGTTATTAGTCGCATTTTCACCTGTTTGGCGCTGTGATGGATGGACATTAAGTGAAGTGCATTCGAATCTTTTTTGGGGGTGGTTCGGATTTTAGAATAAATAAAAGCTTTTCGTACTGTAGAAAAATGCGATGTTGGTAATGTGGTGTTTGTTTGGTTTTGCATTTACCGGAAAGACTAGCGAAAGAGTAAGCAGTTCTTTTTGTAAGTGGTGTGAATTTGAGGGTCGTGAGGTTCTCTATTCAGAGGTGATGGGATTTAACCTAAAGGGCATGAGAATTTTTTCTTTATTTTCTGAAAAGAAAATTTGAATGTTACCTTAGTTTTTTTCTTCTCTTCTTAGTTATTTTAAATAAAAGCAAAAGAAGATAAAATACCCCCTTTTTTTAAGAGTATCTTCCTTTCCTGCAAAATTTTACTTCCTTATGGATATATGGACCTTTTCTATATCGCTAAGTATGAAATTTGGAAATACTTTAATTTGTTGTTATTACTTTTTATACTGCTTCAAGCCCATTGACAAACCTGTCAGCGATTTAAATCTATTAAGTGTCTTTTGTTTATCAGTAACGCCAACTAGGGCCAAGAGCATAAAAGGGTTGTGACGTTTGTACTTAGCTGTACAAACGTCACAACCCTTTTTATGGGGCGGACTTCATTCATGCATTTTCATTCATTCATAGTCAGATTGTAATTTAGATCTGGATCAGAGAAAGATCACCTCTGACCCAGTACCACTTAGTGGTATTACTCTTGGCATGGAGGACTTTCTGACAACCATAGATTTAACGAGCGCCAGCCACCACAGACTCGGAGAATCTTCGACCGGCGAGGTTTTAACTAGCAACTTAAGGAATACGAGTCCAAAGCTCTACCAACCAGGCTGTCCCGATTTTTGGTTTGATTCATTTCATAAATCAGGCGTTATTGTGACCTATATATTATTATACTTTTAACAGGTTTATTAATTAGACATTCATATTAAAGTACGAATTAAAATAAATACTATCAGAAGAGGTAATCCCCAAACTTTTTCCGCATACTTTATAAAAATGAGGCTATCCCACTTCCCTATGGATAAAATTATGCATTTTGGACAAAGCTATGAAAGTCACAAATGTTCAGATTTTTATTTTCATGCCTGAGAGTTATATCTCGTAGTGCGTAAGGCCCTACTTAGCGTAAGTGGGGCCCGGTGCAAAAACATCTTTAGAGCCCATTTCAGTATTTTTTGTCTTAGAAAAACGATGTTCAAAAAGTTAATTAAAGAAGGAAGCGTAAAATAAACTTCCTATTCGATTCGGGGGCCCCTCTGATTTAGGGGACCTGGGGCAATTGCCTCGTATGCCCCTGAATTAATCAGGCTCTGGTAGTATGACAAAGAAAACCTGTGCTTGTGTATGAACTGAATATCATTGGTCAACAATAATGACAGAATTAAATTTTATGTTTTAATTTAGCGCTTTTACTGAATTTAGCTTGGAATCTTTGGCGATTAATCATTGATTGATTTGCGTTTGGCGCAGTATAGCCAAATACTGGCTCTTGCGCCACTAAAATTCACTATCCATCCATCCATTGATTTGCGTTAATATCCTTTTTTTATCATTTGAAATCAAAACTAGACACATAACTGCAATTTTAATCAAAAGATGGTATGCTAGATTTCATTTATTTAAGGACCTGCTTTTTCAAATTATCACTGCTTCATGTGAAAGTACAGACAGACAAGTGCTCAACTCATTGACAAGATTTGTTTCAAATGTTATACAGATCTACGTTATAGATCTTAAACGTATGTATCAAGTGTCAGCTATCTAGTTCTTTGCGTTTTTTCGTAATTTCCGAAAACTGTAATTCGAAAAAGAGCTTTACACAACTATAAAACTGAAATAATCATATTTTTAATTACACCAATTTAATCATTCTACATCATTAAATCATTCTTCGGCCGGGATGGCCTGGTTGGTAGAGCGTTGAACTCGTGCTCCTTAACTTACGGATTCGAATATCACCGGCCAAAAGATTCCCCGAGTGTATGGCGACTGGCTCTCGTTAAATCTGTTCATGGTCGCAAAGTCCTCCATATCGATAGTAATATCACTGGGGGTACTGGTTCGAGGGTGATCGTTCTCTGTTCCAGATCTAAATTACGATCTGAGATGTATGAATGAATTTGCATGAATGTAGTCCGCCCCTTAAAAAGGGTTGTGACTTGTGTGTAGCTAAGTCGTACTCTTGGCCCTAGATGGCGCTACTTGTAAAACAAGAGACGTATATCTCCGGCTTAAAATCTGCTGATGTATCAGCGGGGCTTGTCCACGGCAAGTGCCATTAGTCACAACAACAACAATCATTTTACAATTTTTATCTGTTTTCGATTAATTTTTAGAAACTATTTTAAAACTGCATATTCTTCTATAATAAAAAAAGGAAGAAAATATAAGAAAGACTCCGAATCATTTCTATTACTGCTAAAAATATTTTATTCTGGAATTTTTTTCCTTGTTGAAGATGAATTACAAGGATTTGACTTTTTTTTTCCAAGATAAATAGCTTTTTGTTTAACTTTTACTTTTATTAAACTTTTTTCAAAATCCATTGTATTTGCAACTAAGGTTTAAGATGAAGAGAAACTAATGATGAAGAATTTTTTAAGTGCTTCCTTTTTTTAAACATTTTAGTTCATTCCTGAATTATAATTAGATGCGTTAAAATATGATATCCTTAAAATATCTTGAAACTTTCTTACATCTAATTGTTCTGTTGGAGCTGAAAAATATTTTTTGAAAAAAAAAAATCCTTTAAGATATTACTTAATCATTAAAAATTTTCTAAAATATACATGATGATAACGACGTGTCCACTTTACAACGGATAGAGGGGTGCAGTATCTTGTGAGGTTATGGACCCTTGTGTACCCGAGGACAGAAGTCTGACTTTTAACTCATATGCGAATGACACACACATACTCGCTAGCATAGCCCCTTTCTAGAGGGGGGGGGCACATTCACACACCTCATAGAAAGTATACATAAAAACAATCATTCACTAATCGGGACTCGAACCCGGAACGCCCAGATATAGAATATACCCGATATAGACGCCCAGGCTAGAATATACATAGAATCCTCTATTGAATGAATAAAAATAGAATATACATAGAATCCCTCATTGAATGAACAAAAATAGAATATACATAGAATTCCCCAATGGATGAACAAAAATAGAATATACATAGAATCTGCCATTAAATGAACAAAAATGTAATATGCATATAATCCCCTATCGAATGAACAAAAATAGAATATACACATAATCCCCAATTGAATGAACAAAAAT
>JAOUZG010017940.1:1964299-1975891 GCA_026289955.1 Argiope argentata | reverse complement strand
ATTCTTGGCGATTAATCCTTGGCATACGTTAAGAACATTCAAAAATCTAATTTGTGTTTTAGACAAGGTTCTCTGAACCAATTGAAACAAAAAGTTGACACGAAACTGCACTTGTAGTCACACAATACCTTCGTAAATGGAATTGGCTTTTAATAGTTGCAAAATACTACTTTTGGCATAAATTTGGCATTTTTTTAAAATCTATCGCGCCATTCTTGGCGGTTATTCCTTGGTATACGTTAAGAACATTCAAAAATCAAAATTTGTGTTTTAGACAAGGTTTTCTCAACCAATTGAAACAAAAAGTTGACACGAAACTGCACTTTTAGTCACAAAACACCGTAGCTAATTTGATATGTTTTAAACTTTGCATTCTTGAGTTATTTCGTTTGTATGTTACTGAAAGCTCAGACCGACAGATGGTTAACCACTCATTGAGTATGGCACATTCATTAGCTGTGTGCTTTATAGATGTTAAATGTGTATGCTGAATTGTATCCATCTAGTTCCTTCATTAATTCCCTTCCTTTTAACTTATTTTCGAACAACTGGACGGACTAAATTCCTCAGAACGGATTTTGTTCGAAATTTGATAAGAATCTACAAATATAATGTAAAGACTGTATACCAAATTTCATCCATCTCACTCAAAGAGTTTTTGGGTTATTTTCATCGCCAACAGACATACGAACATTTTCCAAAAATGCGTTTTTCGAACTAAAGCGTAGAATTTGGTAAAAAATTCGAGTTCGAATTTTTTGCTATCGATTTCTATAGTTTCTGTATACTTACATGTTCAAAAAAGTTTTTTAAAAAATTCAGAGCACCGCTATAGGATAGGCTATTAGACTTTTGGTTTCGAAAAAAGTACATATTTATTTCTTGTGCAATATATGTTGTTGCTACTTATGGCAATTGCCTATGGACAAGACCCCTCTGAGACGGCAGCAGATTTAAGCCGAAAGGAGCGTCTCTTGTTTTCGAAGTAGCGCCAACATTGGTTAAGATTACGACTTAGCTACACACACACCATATTTGCTCTCACAGCCCCTTTTTACTGGGTGGGCACAGTCACACATCTCACAGATAGCACACAGAAGGACAATCATGCCCGAACCACGACTCGAACCCGGACTCACAGAACACAAGGAAGACGTGCTACCTCTGCACCAGAAAGCCGGCTGTGCATAATATACTCATTAAAAAAGAATTTTCAAAATATTGTTATATTAAATAAAATTATTAGATATTGTATTTGAAATTGATTGGGAATAACGCGCCTGAAATGTAAACTCGATTTCTGGATACTATTAATTGCACGCCAAATTGCCAACTAACTCGCCAAAAATGGCACGATAGATTTAGTAAAAATGCAAAATTCTTCTCAAATGTTAATATTTGGTAAATACTTTTCAGCAATCTATATAAAGCATTCTCTGGTATATCACATTTATTAGAATGTGTGCGTTAAAGTTTTGGGAAGAACACTCCTCCTGGTTTTCATCTGTTTTTAAGTAAAATCTCAAAATTATCAAAGCGTCAAGAATGATTTAGCCTATGCTAATATTTGAAATTCTGCTGAAAAATACTTTCCATTGTTTGCTTAGTAAGGCTAGGGAGTTTCAACTGTTCAATATTTATACCAAAATTTACGATGAAGTTACAAATATGGATCTTGTTAATAGAATCGATGAATTATTCAAACTATTTTCTTATTCAACTTTATTGCTTTTGCTCTTAAAAATTTATGTAGAATTTTCTTGAAATGGAAACTTTACTACTAAACTTTATATATTTGTCTTTCACGCAAGTAACTATAACGGTGTTTTAAAATATTGATTTAATCTACTGTATGGATGAATATTTCAAGTTATTTAGTTGATGATGATGATGTCGTGTCCGCTTTTTATCACGGAAAGAAGGGTGCAGTAGCTTCTGAGGGTATGGACCCCTGAGAACCCGAAGGCAGAAGTCTGACTTCTAGCTCATATGAGGATGAAACGCACACCCACACGCTTGTACAGCCCCTTTTTACAGGGGGGCACAGTCACACATCTCACAGATAGAGCACAGAAGAACAACCATGCCCGAACCGGGACTCGAACCTGGGACTCACAGAACACGAGGAAGACGCGCTACCTCTGTGCCAGAAAGCAAGCCAAATTATTTAATTACTGACTTAATAAAACTGTCCTTTTGGATATTACAATGTATGAACTTTCAAAAGACTAGATCGTCACCGCTAAGCTTCATATTCTTATATTTTTATATAAATAGCCAAGATGATGTTAAAAATGTTGAGTTAGTCAACGTATTTTTAATTAAAAATCATGTTTATTATCATGTCAGAACATGATATTGTTTCAGGAATGAGATTTTGGGGCGTCAACAAAATGCCGTAGGCGAAAAATAAAAAAATCCTTATGCGGAAAATGGAAATTTTGTTATCTGCACGAACTTCTCAAAAACACAGCTTTTGATAACGTGATGCCATTCCATTCACAAATTATAAAAACATTATAAAAAATTATAAAAACTAATTCACAAATTATAAAAAATTATAATAAATTTTTTTTATAATTCCATTATAAAGTAAATGACTACCGCAAATAAAACCGAGATTATCTGAAAGGAAATAAATAGGAATGTGACATTCTTTTAAACAATAAATATGAGTTTTTTGTGATCGTTTGCAATACTAAAGTGACTCATTCAATGAAACAATTAAGATAAATAAAAATATAATTTAACTTGCACGAGCACGTGGTGCTTGGCCGTTCAAGAAATGATGTTCTGACATGATACATCGAAATATGCATAGCAGATTTCGTTTTAATCTTTTTTCTGGTTTTTGCTTTTAAAAATATCTGTAGAATTATCTGAAGATTCAGCTTTACTGCTTAAGCTTTATATGCTTGTCTTTAAACATTTTCAGTGCAAAGACATGCCACGCACGTCGAGGTGTTTTCGTCACCGAATCCCCAATGACTTTCTATACCATGAGTGGTAAACCAATGGTATGCGTGCCATTGATGGCTCACCGCATAATTTGGACACGCCAAAGATCAAAACTATTTGCATGCGACTTCATTTGATATATTAATATATTAATTAATTAATTAATTTGGCGAAGTAAACTGCTATATTTAAAATTAAAATTTTTCATTTGAGAAAAACGAATATAGTTGGCCATTAGAGTCTGTGAATGTTAAGTACCAATTACTTTCCCAATCTCTAGTTATTTTTTCCCCAAAACTAGATAACAATAAAAACACTCTCTAGATGGGGGTGGAAACGTCTTTAGAAAAAAATTAACTGCCTTAGCCCGTCGATTAAGTTTGTTTGCAAGAATACAATGTACAGGTTTAGTCTGAGGTCGAAAATTAATGCATTTAGAAGTCCGATCGAAAATTAATTCATTTAGAATTTAGAACGAAAAGTAATTCATTTAGAAGTTAGGTCGAAAATTAATTCATTTAAAAGTTAGGTCGACAATTAATTCATTTAGAATTCAGGTGGGAAATTAATTCATTTAGAAGTTAGATCGACAATTAATTCATTTAGAAATTAGGTCGAAAAGTAATTCATTTAGAAGTTAGGTCGACAATTAATTCATTTAAATTATGTAAATCTTTTTTATGTATAAGAGATCGGATACTTGTGGTGACTTCTTGAGTTACAGTGAAATTTTTTGGCTCGCGCGTCTGTGAATTTCTTGCCACTTCTAGTGTTTAATATAACTAATGACGATTAAAGAAACATGGAATTATTAGTTGTTATTGAATTTAGTTGTTGATTATTTAATAAATTTGGCTAAATAAATGATGATATTCAAATTTTGAGTTTTGACCACGTAGGCCAATTGTATATTGAATTATTGACCAATTGTATATTGTAGGCCATTAGTGGGTCGCTTAAAACTCCAATTACCCTTCCCAATTTCCAGTTATTCATTTCTAGAAACTAGATTACAACAAAAATCCTATATGAAAGGGAAGTGTCTTTAAAAATATATTATCCGCCATGGAATTATAAAAGTATCTCACTAAAATCGCGTTCTGCGTATTACATTTGAAAAAAAGAAAACATACCTGTTTCCCCCGAAATATATTACTTCGCAGAAAAACTAAGAATTATTGCTTATCCAAATCGTGCAACAGAGGCCTTGACAAGGTTCCTCTTCTTCTTGAAATTACTACAATTCCTCTAATTCTTGACTCTTTTATTATTTTATTTTTATTTCGGGTAACTATCAGATGCCGTCACGCCTACACCATTAGCCATTTTTTGATTTAAAACCAACAACGTGCAATTTGCCAGAATGAAATTATATAAGATTTTGTAGAATTGCTGAATGCCTTAAAGAGGGGGGGGCAAATTCCAGCTGGGTGGCTGGAATTTGGATATCAGTTAGGCAAAAACGGTTTTCTTTTTCTTTTTTTATTATGTTAATAAATGATATCGGGGCCTTCTTTGTTGATTTTGTTATATCCAATTAACTATTCCATGCAAAGCCATGCAGTGAAAATGAAGTTATTTTGTAGATAAGGATTTCTTTTCGAAAGATATCTATGCGTTATTTGATGGAAATGGGATTCGTTTTAATTCTGCGTTGATTTTATCTGAGGTATGAAGTTCCTGTGGTCAAAAAGGTTATATCGGTGAGATTTTGAAAGTGATCTTTGAGTTGGAGGGATGGGGCTTTAGATTAGATTGAAGATATGGGTGTGTGTTTTATTCATTGAAAAAATAAACCTTTAGAAATGGAGGTTATATTGTTAGATTATATTTAGGTGATCAATGAAATAGGTTTTTATCATGTCAGAACTTGATGTTGTTTTTAGGATGAGGTTTTTGACGTCAACAAAAATCCCTAAGCGAAAAATAAAAATTTTATTATCTGCACGTGCATCTCAAAAAATCAGTTTTTAATAACATGATACCATCGCGTTTACAAAAGCTCTAATTTAAAAAAATGTTAATGACTACAGCAAATAAAACCTAGAAAAATGTCATTTTGAACACGTCATTGTATGAAATGAAATAAATAGGAAATGTGATATTTTTAAACAATAAATGCGAGGCAAAGCTTTTTGGATCGCTTACCATACTAAAGTGACTCATTCAATGAAACAACTAAAATGAATAAAAATATAATTTAACTTGCACGAGCACGTGCTGCTTGGCTGTTCAAGAAATGATATTCTGACATTATATATTGAAATACGCATAGCGGATTTCATTTTAATCTTTATTTATTTATTTGCTTGTTGTCGTAACATTTCCTTTCTAATTAATTAACCTCCCACCTAATTTTTTTAATTAAAAGAACATTTGATTATTGTCTTTTTTTAATTATTGCATTTTATACGTTTTTTTATTTACAGCAATTCTGCGAATTAGTAAAATAATGAGCTAATTTTTCTGACCATTATCCAAAGTATTATTGTTTGGTCAATTTTAGATTGAATTAAATATTTAGTTGATCGCTGAAATAGGTTTATTTTTTGTTGGTTGTGTTAGTATTTCCACTCTCACTAATTAACTTCTTTAGAAATTAAACAAAGAATTTTTAAAGAGAAAATTTCTTTTTAAAAAAATGTATTCGTCTTATTCATTAAAGTTATTAAAGAATTTTCAAAGAGAAAATTTGATTAATTTATTTTTTTATGAATGCGTTTTATTCTCTACACCAATTCTGTATATTATTTAAAAAATGAAATAATTTTTTGAACATTGACCAAACTATTATATTTTGGATACTTTTTATATAAAGTAACTTTATTAACCCTACAGTGCATCGTTTAGTTATTTAATTGCGCTTTATTTTCTTTTATAAGCTTCACGTGACCGTTCTAAAGGGCGTGAATGAATGTTAAAAATTCTTTTTAAAATGTTTTTTAATAACCACTTGTAGAAAAAACACCAATGTAGGGCAATATCAGTACTGGAATTAAATTTGAACAGGAAACATGGAAAAATATGAAGATACTTAACTGTGGTATGAATATTTCTACCATTAAAAATACTATTAAAATATTATTTTTTTTTGCATTGTAAAGTATATTGATAGTTAGGGTTTTTTTTATTGTAGAATTATTATAATGTTATTTATGTCGTTGGGTGTATAGTTTAATTAATAAAGTAACTATTTAGCATATTTTTAATTTTTAAAAAAAATTCACCAAAAAAGTAATTAAAATTTAATCATGTTTCCCTTAAATGCATGTATCTATTCAAAGAAAATATATTTCTTCTGTAAAAAAATATTAAAAAAATCTCGCATTCATTTGGTTTTCGGTATTTATTAATTTATTTTTGAATTGAGAATGAATATATTATCTTATATTGAAACCAAATTAAAATAAAAAGATTAAAATGAAATCTGCTTTGCATATTTCAATGTATCATGTCAGAACATCATTTCTTGAACGGCCAAGCACCACGTTCTCGTGCGAGTTCAATTATGTTTTGATTCACTTTCATTGTTTCATTGAATGAGTCGCTTTAGTATTGCAAACGATCCGAAAAACTTTGTCTCGCATTGATTGTTTGAAAAAAATATCGCATTTCCTATTTATTTCATTTCATATAATCATGTGCTCAAAATGGCATTTTTCTAGATCTGATTTTCGGTAGTATTTAACTTATTTTTTTAATCATAGCATTTGTAAATGGGATGGCATTACGTTATTGAAAGCTGATTTTTTTTAAATGCTTGTGCAGATAATAAAATTTCAATTTTTCGACTACGGATTTTTGTTGACCCCAAAAGCCTCATCCTAAAAACAACATCATGCTCTGACATGATAAAAATAAAGTTATAATTAGTCATCATTAATTGCAAAACATTCAGTAATTTTTTCCATCTTGTTGTAAAATTTGATTGTTGTTGGTGTTTGAGAAGCAATGGCTTAAAATAATTGTAAACTAGAATAAAGTTTACATTTATAAAGTATTTAACATTATTTTTCAAGTTGTTTCTTACAAGATGAAGAAAATCACCTTTTAGTTTGTGTAGTTAAATTTTTCGCGCGTAATAAAACAATAGGAAGTAATTGTCAGAACTGTATATGGAGTTAATTATGCATTAAAGTATACGCTCATTAAAAAACTTTTTAGCTTAAAAAATAACCCAGATTCCAAAAGTAGTTTTTGTTTTAGACTTGCACATTTCCATTATACTGAGTTTTGGCTGAATATTTAGAAGAACGAATGGCACTTTTTACTAGAAACATTTGCTTTCTTACTACAATTTTATGACTATAATTACGAATTTCTGCAACAATCCTAATTACACCAAATCATAGTTTTCCTGTATGTATAGTTTCTTTCAGTATTATTAGAACTGATCGTGACGCAGCATTTAAACAGAAAGTGATTTCATTGCAGACAAAACACCACATAGAAGGAAACGCGTCAGTTTTTACGACATGCAGACTTCACGACCCAATTAATTAATCCATTTTTTTATTTGTATTTATTTATTCAGCTAAAGTGAATTTTTTATTTTGCAGGCAGCTCATGGAAAACCAGATTCATCTCATAGAAAAAGGCGCATTTCAAGACCTTGTGTCCATGGAACGACTGTAAGTCCCTGTCTTGTACTTCTTTAATTGCATACTCTTCATCAAACGCTTTCTGAAGATTCAAGCATGGTAAAAAGCCACCCATATGGCAAGGTTATGACATTGAAAAAGAAAAATATGTTTCTATATTATTATTATGAATATAGAATACATTATTTTAGATCGGTCAGCCCAAAATGTCCTTGGCGATTTTACCGAAATAATGTCTATTATCTCTCTGGAGATAGATTTTATGACTTGCGTTTTTCTGTTGTCTTCGTGTAGCTGAAATGCGAGTTATTCCAATTGGTATGCTTAAATGGCTCGCAGAAAAACGGCTTATTGATGATAACTGTTGACCTTTTGAATCGTTAATATCTTAAGAACTTCTAAAGAGTCATTTTAATGTTTTTTCTGAAAAGGGGAAGTTATGATTGGACATAATTGCTTGGACATAATTTACTATGAAAGGCGGCTTATTGTAATACGCAATATAAAAGCTAGTTGCAAGCAAATGTTGGTGTATATAGTTTTTTAAAAAATGCATTCAAGGAAGTGATTGTTAAAAAGTGTTGCAACTTTTTTCAGTTACATTCATAGCCATTCAAAATTCTACTAAAATAACGACACTTTGTCTTAATTTTTACTAACAAAATTGTAAAATTTATCTTTAGAAATTGTTTAACATCTATAGTCAAAATATCATTGGAAATAAGGTGACATATCAAAATACTTTTTAAACTATGATATCGCCTATGAAATTAGTGTTTTCATTTAAATTAGAAAGTTTTTAAAGCAATTTGCTCTTCGTATATAACAACATACCTGGGACTTGTAACTTGATAGTAAATTGCATTCCATCCACCCATCTGGTTTTAAGGCTGACTCTCTTAACCGTAGATTAAGTGTCAGCCTTAAAACCGCATATGTCAGACTTATTTTATTCACAGGCATTTACTTCACTCGGAGACAGCTCCTATTTGTGCAAGATGTAGTATTATAAATTCTGTTCGGCATAACATTTGTGAATACCCAAAGAACTGTTTTCTAAGAATAAAATATTTCGGAAGAGATTATCCAAATTTGAAATATGCAATTGGCGAACCTCACGAAGTTGATGTGTTTTCATTTTTACTTGATATCGATTTCATGCATAGCATTTAATTTCTGTTTTCACTTCGTTCTTTTTATATTATTATTATTATTTTATCACTTTGTTCTTTTTATTCCCCCTTACCATTTTTAATGAGTAGTTTTAAGTTAATACAAGCTTCGCCAATGTTGAGTCTTGCTGTAAAAAATTGCTTTTTTTCATCTATTGAAAAACGAAATTTTGAGTTTCTTTCGGTCATCCGAGACGTCCCTGTTAGCACAAGATATTTATTGTACGATATCTACACAATTGTTGTTTTATATTCTGAATAACGGCCAATATCGCGAGCATATCGTAACAATATTATTGTGCTAATAGGGTTGCCATTTTTTTAAACTTTTTCCTAGCATCAATTTATCTGTCCTTTCACATAAGGAAATAGTAATAGAACAGGTAAATTGAATAATATGTTTGGCGATTTAAAAGAAGCACGCTATTTCTACCAGGGTAGGCATTTTTTTTGGTGCCTCACCGTACTAGCAAAAAGAAGTAATTCTGCTGGTAATTTGTACCATCTGGTAATTGATACACACACAAAATCGTACTAGTTTACTAGGCCAAATTGAATCCTCTAAAGGGCTCTCTGGCACTGAAGTATCAGAACCCCCTTTTTTCACAAAATCCCGTTCCTTTTTTTTTCTTTTTTCACAAAATCCCGTTCCTTTTTTTCCTTTTCACAAAATCCCGTTCCTTTTTTTCCTTTTTTACAAAATCCCGTTCCTTTTTTTTTCTTTTTTCACAAAATCCCGTTCCTTTTTTTTCCCTTTTTCACAAAATCCCATTCCTTTTTTTTCCCTTTTTCACACAATCCATTCCCTTTTTCCCTTTTCACAAAATCCCATTCCCCTTTTCTCTTTTCACAAAATTCCCACCTTTTTTCTGAAAATCTCATTCCTTTTTTTCCTTTTCACAAAATCCCATAGTAAATTTGATATATTTAAGTCATTACATTTTGAACTCTTTTTTATGTTTCTGAAAGTCCAGACCGACAAGCAGTCAATCCGACAGATAGGTTTTGTCTCAGACTTTGACAGGTATTTATACTATAGATATTAAATCTGCGTGTCGAATCTTACCTAACTCGCTTCGTTTTGTAGCTATCGGATGAACTTATATTCGAAAACAGCTGGACAGACAGACTTCCTCTGAACAGATTTTACTCAACATTTAATAGAAATCTGAAAATTTGGTGTAAAAAACAGTATGCCAGATTCATCCCTTGTCGCAGACAGATAGACGGACATTTTTAAAAAATGTTTTCCGAACTGATGGAGGTCAAAAATATGGAATTTTGTCAATAATCTGGAATTTTTTTTTAACGATTTCTGTATTTTCTCTGTTCTATGTATGCGAGAAAGTAAGAAACTATTTTTACTGCACAACATTTTTACCGGGCATTAGGAAAAGATTAAGCCTTAGACAATCTTATAAGATTTTTCTAGTCCCCCCCCCACATACTCAACTGTATATCATAGACTCCGTTACCATTCTCCAAATCGTATCGAACCTGAATCCCTCCTCTCATATTTCAAATCCCTTCCGTACTCCAAACCTAATCCATCTGCTTTCCCCAATATGTCCGAGGACTTTTTCCTCCAGCTCCAAACCACTACAAAGCAATCATGCCTTTCTTCAGGATCGGCACGGGCATTGTTTCTTTTCTCTTGTACCGGGGGTCTTATTTTCGTTGTTGGAGTTGACAGGAGGAATGATTCATGCGATTTGCCGTATGTTTCCTGTTGGATTTCCTGAGGGAAACCCCTTTTGATTGATGAAGCAAGGCGCGGGCTCGAGGTGAGGATCATTTTCCTCGCAAATAAATTACCCAGCGAGGAAGGACTGCGAGCAGTTAATGCTGGATGGGTAGAACTGGGTGTTTCGTCCACCTGTCTTTCTTGCGTTACCCAGTTATTTTTTGAAGTTTTCTTCTTCCTCTTTTCTTTCTGGGTATTTTCTTTTGTGAGAAATAAAGAACTAGAGTTTTTGTCATCAGACGTCATTTTTCTGTGTATATGGTCTTTCTTCCTGGATCGGTGGCCCTAAGCCTGGTGGATCAAGCGATTGTGGTGAATCCACTGGGGATCAGTTTGGTGAAAGTCCTCGAAGAATTGTTTTTTTTTTTTTTTACTGCAAGAGAAAGTTCATTTCAAAGAAAAGTTTTTTTTTCTTTTTTTTGATATCTAAATTGATTTTTTCCGGTGTCCTAACACAGAGGTAGCGTGTCTTCCTCGTGATCTGGGCGTCCCGTATTCGAATCCCGGCCAGGACATGGTTGTTTTATCTATCAGGTGAGATAAGTGAATGCGCCCCCCCCCCTGTAAAAAAAGACTGTGCAAGCGAATGTGTTAAATGTGTCATCTTCATATGAGTTAGAAGTCAGACTTCTGCCCTCCGTTATTCAGGGGTCCATACCCTCAGAAGCTACTGCACCGCTTTTTCCGTTGTAAAGCGGACAAGTAATCATCATTATCGATTGATTTTTTTTTTCAATTAGAAATATCTTTTTCTCCGTTTACATATTCTAGACGTGTTTTTAAAATGATTGGTTCCAACTTTATATAAAATTCTTTGAGGCATGGTGCTTAGGATTAAAAATTAAAATTGGATGATACTGTATCTGATTTTTACTTTGTATCAAGTATACTGATAAAAAGGATCAGGTGCTCGATATCAATTTTTAAACTCGATTGATAACTTGTGGATCTCATTCTCAACTTAGATATTGGATATTTGCTTTTGAAATAATCGGTTAAAACTTTATACGAACTTGTGAACTAATGCTAAAATTTTAGCGTTAAAGTCGGATGTTACAGTATCTGACAGCTGCTTTGAATCAGATATGCAAAAATAGTATTGAGTGTGCTTTGAATC
>JAOUZG010017940.1:1927895-1940388 GCA_026289955.1 Argiope argentata | reverse complement strand
GCCCGTAGTGATGCAGCCAGTTGACGAGCCTTCGTGACTGGATCCCAACCATTGGCTTCTGCGACGATGGAGAATTGAGTCTTGTAGACTTGCCAAGATGTTTTTCCGTCGTAGGTGGACACTTTTATGTTTGATTTAGGAATAACAGGCACAGGTTGAGCTATTTCAGGCTCTCGAACATTCGGAGATTGGTTTTCAGCTTTTATCTGTGCACCTTCCATTTTCTTCCATTTTTCCTGAAATTCTTGTGCAAATGCGTTCAATCTTTCATCAAATTTCTCTTCAACTCTACGTAGATTTTCACCATTCTGCTCACAACTCTGCTGAATATTGTGAATCTTTGTTTCGTTCTCTTGAACCTTTTCCGCCAAAGCCTCCACTTTGGTGTTGATTGCTTCAACTATAATAGCTTGGCCTCGTTCTATCTTCTCTTGCCCTTGTTCTATCTTTTTCTCCATATTCTCTTGGCCTTGATCTATCTTCTGTTCTATCTTCTTCTCCATTTCTTTAATGAAAGCAAAAAGTTGTTCGAATTTTGTTTTCTCTGCTTCCTCCATCGCTCTAGTTTTCACCATTCAATCCCACTTCTGACACCAGTTGTTAAGTTTTTAGCGTAGCGGGTTCGGATTGAATGGACTTTAGTTGAAGACAGCACAAACAAATTTATTTACAGCTATTTACAGTTATTTACAGGATAATTGATAGAGTAACAAATTTTAGATAAGTACAATTCAGCAGTCAACAGTCACTTACAGCGTAAAAGAAAGTCTTACGCACAATAACACAGTTTGAAAAACAGCTATAGTATAGCACAGCAGCAGCGAGCTCAATAACACAGCGTTAACAGCAAACGCAAACACAGCTCACTAATCCTTTAGTCCAGCGAGACGCTTTTTATCTCAGAGCAAACTCTGAACTAACTCGATCAAATCACTATAGCAACTAACTAACTCACGCCGGCTACTCGTCCTTATATAGCCGAGAAGCGCGTGCACCTGAGTCTCGTGGAAATTCTCAAAACAACGCGAACAATCTAGCGGCTTCTAGATTATTCCTTTCGCCAAACCAATCAAGCTGGCGCGAGGCTCCTCGCCAAACGTGGCCAACTTTGGCGAGTTTTCGTGCCGCTCGCCCGCTTGTAACAATATTATCAAAGATTTGTTATCTTATCATCTTTTTCATGATTATTACTCTGGGAGTCATAATATCCCAATTTGTGTACGGCGATTTTCCTTAAAATAATTGGTTTTCTTTTTGTAAAAAGTTCTGTGGGATTTGCTAAAAGAATTATTTGAAAAAAGTCTTTATTTATATATATTGTTTTAAATTGTGTATTTATTTATCTTTCATTTTGAAAGAATACTCGTGGTAAATTGTTTTGTATTCTAAATACAGTTTTGCAAATTTAATCAGTACATTCATGCATCAAAGATTCTTCTAAATACAATGAACTAATCTATTAAAACTGTAACTTAACAAAATAACAAAAAATGCTCATTTAGTTTTGCTTAAAACCCTAAATTCTACAAAAAAAAAAAGACTTATTGTTCATTAATGATGAATAAATAAAATGAAGTAGTAATTAGAATTCAAAATAAAGCATTTTCTAAATTCTGATTGTACTTTTAATAATATCCTTTGATTTAACATTCTACTTTTTTTTAGTTTAAAAAACAAAAATATAAATTGTGTGAAATCTGATCTCATTAAATAGAATCCATCTCATTCTACCATTTTGGAAACAAAGAAAAAAATCTGGATATTCTAATAGCTCATTTTCTGAAAATATTTTGTATTTTACTTTAGGAATAAGCAGAATTAAATGTTGAAAAAAATTACAAATAAATAAATGGCTATTTAAACATGCCGCGTTATCTGAATGATATATTTTAATGTATATGCTAAATTAAGCTTATCATCCGTATCTAAAATAAATATAATTATCTTTCTTTTATTTAATATTTTATGTTTACAAAAGAAGGAACAAAATTGTTGATACTATATAGTCATGGAATAAATTTATTTAAAAGAGAAATGTTTTTACCATTTTGGAGAAATAATAAAAAAGATGTATTCAAACTTTCTGTAATAATCCGAAAATAATCTAAATAATGCATTCTATTTCATTTTATTTTCTCAAAAATACTCATTATAATTCTTCAAAGGATATTGTACCTTTTCCAACCGAAATAGTAATACTGGCCTATTTCTCGCATGACTGAATGTCGTTCCAGAAACCATTTTAAGGAAATATAATAAATAATATTTTTTGTAACAAACACCGTAACCTCAGGCAATAGACAGCTGTTTTTTTTTTTCTTCTTCTTTTTTTTCTGATTCTGCCAAACGATTTTGAGTTCGTTTCAAGTTCAGAAGAATTCTGATATTATGTTTCATATTATTCTTACTCGAGTCGAGTATTCGTTTAATGGACACTTTATTTGTTGTTTAATAAACTTAATTGTAGCAGTTTTCCTAACAAGCTGCAGCTGTGTTTGTTGATTGTGGATTCATCAATTTATAGATAACGACTAAAGGAGAAGGTTGTTCAATTAATTGGAGTTCGTGTTTTAGGGAAGCACTATTTTTTGATTTACCTAGTATTCGTTGATTGCGTGTATGATTTGAATCCTTTTTTTATATGCTATGTCCTTTGGTTTATGTTATCGGATTTCTTATTAATTGCTTTGTGCAGTTATTACACATATTTAAAAGAATGTATTTTATGTAGTGTTTGGAATTTTCGAAACACATTAATCTGTTGAAATCGAAGCACATTAATCTGAAATTGCTTTTTATCGAATGAAATTCTTTCTAAATACAAGATGCTGTATGAGAAAAAATTAATGGTAAAGTTTAAAAAAATATTTTGGTGTAAGAATGTATACGCTTGTTGAAGCGTAAGTACAAGAAAAATACATAAAAAATTTCTTTCGCTGTGGCATCGTTTCCAAATGATTTTCATGACAATGTTTACAATCTACATTTATAAAAAGGTAAGACTTGTGTCTGTGGTGTCCAGACAAATCTATCGGACTCATCAACTATTATTTGGCACTCAACTAGTTTTAATGGTACCTGAAATGAGGTTAGAATTTTAAAATGAAATGTTAAAATAATTTTATTTAATGTTTTGGTTGATTTTTCGTATACATTTCTTAATATCGAATCTCCTGATTATATTTTTAAAAAATAGTACGGCTTAAGCACCAAACAGTTATCATTTTTTTTTTAAATTAGTAGTATACTTCTGACAATATTTGTGAATTTTAAAAACTTTTTAAAAAATCATTCACTCAAAAACGAATCTAATCAATCAACAAATTTTAGCTAAAATTCTTGTATCCGACTTTGGAATTCTGTTATCTTTTTCTAATTTTTTTTTATTGAGATCATTATTTCAACATTCATTTCTGAGTTAAGACCAAAACAGTCAAAATATCTTTGCTCATTGATTTTCAATTAATCCTTTTCCAGATTTGTTCAAAACCATATTTCGCTTATCAGGTTAGTGAAGAAATAAAAACATTCCACGAAAACTTTTATTTCTTTTTTTATTTGGAGAATTGCCAAATTAGTAAACTATAAATCATGAAAATTTGTTTGTATAAAATGCTTGTGGGAAAACGCTGCTGATATCAAATTTTTTTTCTTCCTTGATACACGGCCAAAACCGAGGTTATACGAGAAATCATTTTCAGTTGTTTCTTTTTCTTTCTTTTTTTTTCTTTTTTTCCCGACTTTTATCGTCTGCAGTTCATTAGATATCAGTATCCCGAAGAAAAATAAATAAATGTGTAAACTATTATTATTTTATTTAGTTTTCGTAATTTTATTTTGATATTTGGTTTTTATTTCGCTAATATCATCGTACCGCTGGTAACATCGTGTGGGCTATTCTTGTTATTTCTAAAAATTTCTTCCATCAACTTCTATCTTGAACGTGCTGATAATATGTTTGACAATTTTTGGTCTGATTGTTGTGAGGTTTTTGTCACTAAAAACTGCACATCTGTTAGAAATTGTTGAGATCTTGCATTAATTGTTTTATTGATACTGCTAAGCATGTGTTACTGTTAGTGAACAGAGTTTTTAGGTATTATTCTATCATAATATCCACTAGAAATAGAAAAGATTTATAGAAAGATTTATTTACAAGCAAAACTGTTAGTAAAAAGTTTAAAATTATTTTCTTATGCATTTCTTGTGCTTGTGTTTTCTGTTGTTTTTTAAACCATAAATTCCTATACCACAAGAAAGAAATGCTGTAAAATATTCTTCAACCTATTGAAATTTCGAATGTGAGTTTTGAAAGAGTTGGTATTTTTAGCATAATAATATAACCTTATTGTCCTGAGAGATATCAAAATGTGGGGGAAAGCGTAACAACTGATTTATTGCTTTAAGTTATTGTGCTGTCAATCTGAAATTGGCTACTGTATTTGCACTTAAACATCAGAAAGGCGCTAAAGTTATTTAGACATCAATTGTAAAAACAGTAGTTTTGCACACTTTAATTGAAGGTTCTTAGTATGATATGAAAATATTTGCAGTAAAATAAGCTACGGACCTTTGAAATAATGTAATTAGATCAATTATTTATTTAAAAGGATAAGAAACCCTGTTAATCTAAAAAATTTTAATTGAGCGAAATTTGTTGCAGTTTTTTACTTAACGAATTGCGTATACTTAGTGAAAAGAGGATATTGAAAAAACATTTCTTTTCAAAATCTGTATTTTTGAAAATTTTAAAATTTTCGGAATAAATGGGGGTGAGAGATTATAAAAAATATCAATATTTGTATTTTTATATCTGTCTAAATCTCCCCTAAATGTAAAAAAAATTCAATAAGAAAAGATTTTGCAATTTCAGGTGGCATTTTTCATGAAAAGAAATGGTGAAAATTAAATGTTATATGAACGTTTCTTGTTATCATGTCAGAACATGATATTGTTTTAGGAATGAGGTTTGTAGCTCAACAAAAAATGCATAGGCGAAAAGTTGAAATTTTATTATCTGCAAGATCGTGTCAAAAAAGTCAACTTTTAATAACGCATTACCATCACATTTATAAAAGCTCTGATTTAAAAAAAATAAGTTAATGACATCAGCAAATAAAACCGAGAAAAATGTCATTTTGAGCTCGTGAATATATAAAATGAAATAAATAGGAAATATCATATATTTTTTTTTTGAACAATAAACATGGGACAAAGTTTTTTTAATCGTTTGCTATACTAAAGTGACTCATTCAACGAAACCATTAAAATGAATAAAAACATAATTTAACTTGCATGTAGTGTTTGGCCGTTCAAGAAATTCTGTTCTGATATGATACATTGAAATGTGCATAACAGATTTCATTTCAATCTTTTTTTGTCATTTCTATTTTCCGATGTCTTAACCCACTTATTATCAGACTATCAAACACTTCTGTTTTAAGAGCCATTGCCATAGAATAAGGAAAATTAATTTTTCCTTCTAAAAAATTCATTTTTATTAATGCTATCTGTTTTTCCATGTTTTATTTTTTCCTTGTCTATGTTACCTTTTGTACAATTTTACTGGACCATAAGTCAAAATAAATTGTTTTATCTATTCATTTATCTACTTCTACTATTATTATTTGTCTATCGAATCTACTTTCGTATATTAGCATAACTTCATAGGATTAATTAAAAATTAAGGAGGATTAACATTCAACCAATTATAAGATTCCAATTAGTCACGTGTGCAAAAGAAAGATTGCGCATGCTCTAAAATAGCGAAGACAAGCAAATTCTCGTTTCGCTAAATACTTGCTACTGTACAGTTCCTGCGCATGCGTGATCTCATTGTATGGTTTGTAGCTGGATAAATGTAAACCCTACTTTTTGCTAGTAATTTATGATATGTAATTTCATGCATCATGTGTGTAAATTTCATGATAAATTATCTAATTTTTAAAAAAATTTATAGTTTATTTCGTGAATTTAGTTAACATTATCAATAAACAGAGGAAAGAAAATTTTAATTCAGAAAATTTTGGCGACAGTTTACTGTTAACTCTATTAATTTAACCAAGCCTAGATCTTGGCATCAAATTTTCCGCATTAAAGCCGCTTTCTTCGCCAACTGGAAATCAAATCTCAATGTATATCATATCACATTTCCTTGCGTTCCATATATTCTCATAGCTTTTTTTCCGTCATTAAATCTTCACTAAACCAGAAATATATAAATAAATAAGAAGTAACATCATACTAATAAACATAGGAAAGTAAATTTTAAGATTTCACACATTAATGCTGCAAGTTTTATCGACAATTTTCTGTTAACTCTGTTAATTTAACCAAGCCAAGATCTTGAAATCACATTGTCAAAATTAAAACTGTTTTCTTCGCCAACAGCAAATTAAATTGCAACATGATAACAAATCAACCTCGCGACATTTCCTTGTGTTCCATATATTCTCTTGGCTTTTTTCCTGCCATTAAATCTTTACTAAACCATAAACATATAAATAAATAAATCGAAGAAACATAATACTAATAAACGTAGGAAAATTATTTTTAAGACTCGCATTTTAATACAGAAAGTTTTATCGACAATTGGCTGGTAACCTCATTAATTTAACCCAACTGAAATCTTGGCGTCAAATTTTCCGCGTTAAAACTTTTTTCTTCGCCAACAAGAAATCAAATCTCAACGTCTCAGCAAATCACACCTCACGACATTTCCTTGCGTTCCATATATTCTCTTAGCTCTTTTCCCGCCATTAAATCTTCACTAAACCAGAAACATATAAAAAAATCGAAGAAACATAATATCGACAATTGGCTGTTAATTTTAATAATTTAACCCCAACTGAAATCTTGGCGCCAAATTTTCCGTGTTAAAACCGCTTTCTTCGCCAACAGGAAATCAAATCTCAACGTCGCAGCAAATCACACCTTGCAACATTTCCTTGCGTTCCATATATTCTCTTAGCTCTTTTCCCGCCATTAAATCTTCACTAAACCAGAAACATATAAATAAATAAATCGAAGAAACATAATACTAATAAAAATCCTTAGGATGGGGGGGGAATAGCAGAAACTAAATCTCTCTGTCAAACAAACGACATGGAATGAACTCCCAGCGAAAACTGCAGCAAAAAAAAAAGATAAAAAGAACAATAATAAAAAACGCCATTCATGCCATCCCATGTTAACTTTGGGACCTTTTTCCTTATTGCCCAGCTCGTGTTGGCTTGCTCTACAAATTTATGTCTTGCCAATGCGTAGAAAGAGGGTTTCAGCAAATTACCCGCAAGGCATACGGACCCTCCATATATTATTTCGCGGACCCCCCTCCCCCCGACTGGACTTTATTTACACACGAGAGGTATTGCTGTTGGTTTTTGCGAGATTCCATTAGGTCATCTGGTGCAGGGGGTTGTTCCCTTGGTGGGTATCAAACGATTCATTGGGAAAAAGAGAATCCATTTTCTTGGCTTTTTGTTTGGATGATGTTTTTTGTTGTTTTGTTTTTTTTTTCTTGTAGGAAAGATGAATAGGAGCTTTTTTTTTGTGGGAGGGGGGTGGCAGACGATGAAGTTTGATTGTTTGTCGGTATCATGCTTTGATATCTTATCGGGTTCGCGTGTTAGTGGATTGGAGCTAAACCTGAGAAAATGGCGTTTATAGGGGGGGGGATGTATTATGGTGGTCTGACTTTTGTTTTTGTCGTTTGGAGATTGGTTGATTATTTGGTGGGATTATTATTTAAAATTTGGGAAACAAACAAGAAAAAAAATGATTTCGAAGTTGTTGTTGTTGTTTTGTTCGGAATTTTTAACGAACAATGACATTATTTACCTACTCATACCGGATTGCTTACAAAAGTTTTATGCGAAATATATAGCGCTAATCGAATTTTTAAATTGCCGGTGTTGCTTAATAGGGGTATTATATCACTTGATTTTTAAATAGGTATATTTTCCTTTTAGTCTAATGGAATATTTATTCACGTTAAATGAGAAAAACTATCGTCCACCCCCTTACAAAATAAATAAATAAATAATCGCAATAATAGTACATATATATACCCCCATACACAAAAAGAGAAATAAATACCCATCTCTTTCCCTGAACAAATTTGCTTTCTTAGGGAACACTTTTTCGGATAATTTAATAAAATCGTCTGCTGATTGCAAAATAATAATTTTTGGATTGCTTATTTATTCCATACTGTAGTTTGCGAAATTTTTCCACGAAACTATTTTTTTTAAAATCAAAAATAAAATATATGTAAGCAGAAACTAATTAAAAAAAAGAATCTTGGCATACTTACTTAGAAATCTTAATGTTATATTTCATTTTTAATTGAATTCCATTTTATGTATAAGAAAAGGAGGTGCTAACGAAATTATTGTTTTCAATGAATTGATAATAGACTCTATATAAGAACGGGCATACAAAGTAATCATGTGTGTTTTTATTCATTATTGTATCTAGAATAGTAAAATTGAATTATTTTAATACAATATAAACAAATGAAATCTATTTCGTAACTGTAATCGCTATCATTTTCACAAAAGAGAGTAATGCGTGTGAAAGGCAAATGGGATTATAGACGTATAATATAAATTATAAAATAATAGATAAATAACAAAGAAGATAGATAAGAATATGAAACGTAATTTAAAATAAAATACAAGTGGAGATCAAAACCAAATATGAATAATATTATTTTAAAATCTAACTTATATATACTCAAAATATTATTTCTACATAATATATCACAAACAAAACCATTTTTCTTTGTGTGTGTGTGTGTGTGTGAAATAAAAATTAACTGTTCATTAAAGTTAGAAAATATTGATTCCTAAAAGCGATCCTTTCATTTTTAAACAGTATTATTATATCTTTCAGATGTTTTTTGTTATTTTGAACTAATATCTTTTTGTTAATTTTAAGAGTCAAAAAAGTTCAGTAATTAAAATCACACTAAAAGTTTATTAGAATGTACGATGTTCTAATGAAAATAAGATTCTGCATTCATAAAATACTTTAATAGAAAAAAAATTAAAGAATTTTAGAAAACTCAAGTTTGTAGAATCGCAATATTTTAAGCTAGTAACTAAAGCAATAAAAAAAAAATTGTGAAATTAATAAAAATTATTTTTAAAAATGTATTAATTTTTTTTAAAAATGCATCAAAATAAAATTGATATTATAACAAATTTTTATTTGAATTTTAAAGTCGTGGAAAAGTAGTTTTTGTGAAATAATATATTTTAAATTTAATAAATGTCATCAATTTTGATGAATTTTTTAATTAAAAATTAAGTTAATATTTTCAGAAACTCTTTCTTGATGAGTAATTGATGTCTAAAAAATTAATACGTATCAAATTTGAAATTTTATACTATAAAAGATTGACGTCTTGTATATCGCAGTTTAAGATAATACACCAAAATGAAATCATTTTTTTTAATCTGAAAAAATATGTTTATAATCTCTACCCAACGAAAGAAAATAAACGTTTTAATTCGAACAGCAATTCAATGATTCAACACTTTATTTCTATGACCCACTCAAACGTTTGTTGCAATGTTATCAGAAATAAAGAGTAAAGCAAACGATTTTTATCTTAATGCTTATATTTATCGTTTTAGAAAAAATTCTGTTGATAAAATACTCTCTCCTGAAACAAACCAAACCAAGGTCGCTGTACGGCTAAAATAAGCGAAAACTTTTTATTCGTGCATTGCATAAATTGTCAAAAATAGTGAGGAAAGAACTCATCTTACTTCTGTAACCGTACCCTTTAATTCAAATATCATGTGGACACCAAAACGAAAAACAACAGAACCGCTTCTGTAGTAAGCATTTGCTTTTGAGGAAGAATCAAATCTCTACAGCAACGACAAGGCATGGCCTATGATTCACGATGAACGTCATACTGTACTAGTATGTCGCGTATTGTTCCAACTTTTCACTTATTCGCGACGGACGGAAGTCGCTAGGAAATATCAAGTGACAATGCTTAATGCGTGGATGGATAAAGTATCTATTGTTAATGGGAGCCGGCCAGGAACTTTCACGTGCCTCTTGTTTTTGGCACTCTTTATCTTAGAAGAATGGTGTCTTTGTGCGACTTCGTTCATCACTATGGGGACATTCAAACCAGGAACTGTGTTATGTTTACCTTATGGGTCTATGGTGCTTAGGTTTTTGATATATGAAATTATGGGATGTTTAAGTAATAAAAGAAAATTGATTCAGTTGTCATCAATAATAATATCATCATTTAAAATGCTTTCCAATGGCGTTAATAACGTAAAAACTTATTTGTAAGCAATTTATAGAATTTTGGATTGGCGATTTAGAGATTTTGTTATTCTAAGCTGTGCATACTATAAGACCATCTTTTAATAGACTCGTCAATTTAGTTTCATATTTTAAGACATTTTTAATATTATTTTAATGTTTAAAATTAGGGGGGGTTTATCATGAGAGAAATAGGTTTCCTCAGGGGTTTTTGAATTATTGAAGCTCGAAATCGCGTAGGCAATGAGCATAAATGACAACATCCATCAGCATCTTTTAATCGCATACATTTTTACCTACTTTTACCAGTATTGCATAATTATTATGCACGCGTTTTTGAAAGCTGATGCGTTTTAAAAAGATTGACCTGCTTTTAATAGTATTGCTTTATTGTTACGTATGCTTCTTTGACAGCAGATGCGTTTTAAAAATATTGACGTAGAACTATGACATCGTAGCTGTTATTTCATATCAAAATCGGTAGAGCTTCAAAATTTTCTTTCTCTCTCTCTCTCTCTCTCTCTCTCTATCTATCTATCTATCTATCTCAATCAATCTATCTATCTATCTAAATTCGCTGACAAAAATTAAAAATTTTGTTATCTTTACGAGCATTTCCAAACATCGGTTTCTAATAACACATTGCCATTGCATTTACAAAAGCTCCGATTTTAAATAATAAGTTAATGACTACAGCAAATAAAACCTAGAAAATTCTCATTTCGGGCGTGTGATTATGTGAAATGAAATAAATAGGAAATGTGATATTTTTTTAAACAACAAATGCGAGACTAAGTCTTTTTGGATCGTTGACAATGCTAAAGTGACTCATTCGATGAAACAACTAAAATGAATAAAAATATAATTAAACTTGCCCGAGCACACGGTGCTTGGCCGTTCAAGGAATTATGTTATGACATGATACATTGAAATATGCATAGCAGATTTCATTTTAATTTTTATTTTTTTTGGTATTAAAATCATAAAATATCTTGAAACAAGCAATTGAAAATTACAATTTTATTCCAAAATGTTTGAAGAACCAGTCCTAAGTTACATGCTGAAATAGCAAATAGCTTCATAATAATCGTGGATTTTCAGTATACAAATTGCGATTGGATAATCTTTGGCATTAAATACAATTTTAAAAAGCAGTTTTGTCTATTTTAAAAAGTTCGATTCTTTCCTTAAAACCCCAAAAGAAAGTAAGTGAGTCACACGGCATGAAATTTTAAGTACGAAGAAAAACGACTTCCGAACGCCTGGTATCTATAGGGACACATACCCTATCTACGTAAATCCGTGTTCCAGTCATCCGCTTAATCAGATTTCCACCCTGTCCTCCCCTTCTAAAGCACTTTCAGACGATTCTGCATTCATATTAATTAAGTTCCCTTCCACCCCTGCCAGCATTCTCACCTTCCTCCACATTTGACAAATTGCTCCACTCTACAAAATTAGCCATGAGATTCTACGGAAAAGCAGGCTTACACCCCCTTCTCAGGCGAAAATTCCCTTACGTCAGTCAGGTGGACAAATCTCTTTGGGGGTGGGGGGTGGATGGAGCAATGTGTTTTTATTACATAAGGTCCCTCGAGTA
The DNA here is from genome assembly GCA_026289955.1 of Argiope argentata. Taxonomy (NCBI): domain Eukaryota; kingdom Metazoa; phylum Arthropoda; class Arachnida; order Araneae; family Araneidae; genus Argiope; species Argiope argentata. Next base: position 1,928,492 of record JAOUZG010017940.1, on the reverse strand, counting down.
TTGGGATCCTGCAGACTTTCACCACATGCCGCTGTGTCAAGGGGGGGAGGGTGATTGGATTGCTTGTTTTGTTTTTGGCAATAAGGTCCAGGGCTATGTCCTAGTCCATAGATGGGAGAATAGCCAGAACTTGACATTGATAAATCCATGGTCTCGCTTACTGTGATTACAGAAGCGAGAGGAATCGTGTATTTATCGTGTTGGTATGCCACCCTCCTGCGTCTGTACCAATCCATGCAACTGCACCTCCCTCCCTCTTGGCCATGTTACAGCTATAAATCAGGTATGAACGCTTTGATCCGTGGAAATCTACCGTCTGTCACCATTAACATCGAATGTCAAGTAATCTGGCGGTGTTTTTTTTGCGTTTGTTTTGCTCAGTCGGTATGTTATTTACTGCGAATTTCGGTGGAAATATCACGCCTCGTGGGTGGAAGATGAATTGATTTTTTCTCCCACCCCTGGCTCTCTTGCCCTTTCTTATCATTCTGTTAATCTAGATCCAATGACAGTTTGAATATCCGTGTTTGTTTTTTCTGAATGCATATCTAATAAATTTTGGGTGGGTGTAGTAAGAATATATATTGTTTATGCTTA
>JAOUZG010017940.1:1892456-1909145 GCA_026289955.1 Argiope argentata | reverse complement strand
TATCTATACCATTTTGTAGCTTTTTATTTATCAAATGTTCCATTAGAATTCAGTTACAGATTTGTAGCGCAACAAGTAATTCAAAATGTTGCAAGGAGTATTTCTCAGAAATGCTTGATTAAATAATAGGTAAATTCATCATCCATACATAGTATAAAATGAAGTCACCTGAAAGCGTTCTGTATGTTTGAACCACAAAAACTCGATTAATAGTAAACGAATGTTATAAATATTTATACCATTTTGTAGAGCCTTTATTGGGGAAGATTTTAGTACCTTAAAGTCATATCAAAATAAAAAAAAGGAGTTTAAGTTATTAACTCTCTCTTAAGGAGTTAAAATGAGTTATATTGCGATTTTAACTTTGCAGTTAGACCCGTATGCGCGAACAGCTCAAACTGCGCATGTGCAAATAGCAAGAGCAGTGGTATACATATACCATACATTTCTTTGTTTACGTCTGATTTTATTCAGAGATTCAAATCTCATTATGCCTTTAAAAAAAAGAAAATTCAGCCTAGGTCGGAAGAGGAAAGAAAAGGTAACGTGAATATCGGAGAACTAATGTCCACACTCAGGGAAAGAGAGTCTTTTGATGAGTGAAGTAACCGTCTTTTTATGAATCTGCTACTGAACTATGGAGACAGAATGAAGATATATCTTTTTCAAATTTCCAATCGTTAATAAAATACTTTTTATTCTTCCATTCAAGTTCAAATATATTTCTTAAAACTTGTTGTGGGTGACATTTGACGTTAGTACATATTTTTTAATTATTAATTCATTATTTTTATTGATAAATTAAAAACTAACTTTCTCGCCAAATATCTTTATTCCCCCATCGCCAAATGAGTAACAAATAGTTTTTTCCTCACGCTAATGTGATTAGGGTAACATGTTTTCAACTGATTATTTCAAACGATTCTGTTTATTTTCATAATGTTTGATGCATTTAAAATTAAACATTGTTGATTAATCTATTTTTCGGATTCATTTTAAAGTACTTTCTTATTAAAAGGCCAATTGAGTGTCCTGACTCTGTCCTTATTTATTTTTAACGGATACGAATTTGATTTTATTTTCACCAGGTATAATTTCTTGATAAATTATTTATATTAATTGTAATTATTTAATAAAAAGTAAGCAAAATAAAAAAAATCTTTGTTGACCTAAGTAGGAACTGACTTGATTTTTTTATGTATATTACTTGTTTGATAGTTTGTTTATCCTTTTCTACCAGCTGCAACTAATGTTATTTAGAAATAGCACACAGTGTGTGGCAGTTCAGAACAGTTATTTTCCAAACGTAAATTATGTTGATTAATATTATTAATTTTGTATTTATTCATACAAGTCTAGACTGAAATAACATTGTTTTATTTATACAAACTTAAATTTCCCAGTATTATTTTATATTTAAGATAAAATATGTATCGGCCCTGTTTTGAAAACACCACTTTTATTCCACTTTCGTGTTCTTAATTTAGACGTTAAATTGGGAAAATTATCGCCGTCATAGGTTTCTGTTGTTTTTGGAAATAAATAATGTTATACTATGCCTGATACTTCATCTAATTTGGAGCCAAAGAATAACAAAGAAAATTTTGGAATCCTCTCGAAATTTCCATAAACTGTTTCTAGAATAGAATTTATGTAGGGGGAAAAATGTTCTTCAAACGATTTTTATCGTTTTTTGTTTGTTTGTGAATATAATAATGTATACAATTTTACAGAGAAGAGAAAAAAATGACAGCTGAAATTTCTTTAAGTATTGTTTGGGCGTTTTTTTTTTTTTTTGTTATTGTTTTTAAGTATTTTGTTTGGAAGAAAAGTGAGAATATTAGAGTGGAAACTGGATGAATCCACAGATATATATATATATACACATGTGCAAATAAAGACTTCATCTAACATATTATTTACTTTAATTCTTTTATTTTGACTATATGATTATTATTTCCTGCTTTAAAAATCTTAGATTTTGTACCAAAGAAAGGAACCTTTTTTGATAATATTTTGAATCTCTTGTTTCTTTTAAAAGGAAAAAAGGTTTTTGAGTTCACTTTAATTTCAGTTTTAAAAGAATCCAAATTTGAAATAACGAACTATATTGATTATTTACAGTTAAATATTACTACGTATTCTCAATAAATAACATAAATAAAAAAATCAAATCATATTGTAGAATTTAGTTTAACGAGATGCATTTTTTCATATATTTATTAATTATAGTGTACATAATATTTTCTATTTGTTTAATATTAATGTATAATAAAAAACTAATTTAAAAACTGTAAAAAATTTATTATCATCTGATAAGTTTATATTTCAATTTTCGCAAAATTCTTCGATTAATGCTTATTTCAGTTCAAATCAAAATAGTATTAATATAAGTAGACTAACAAGTAGAAGAATGAAATTTATATTAATGGTAAATTACAAGAATTTAATTATTAAAATAGATAAATTTTGGAATAAAAAATATTTGAAGCTTGATTCGTTCGTGAAAAATGAGGATCTGCTTTTCCTTTAAAAAATCCTTTGCATCTCATTTCACCATTTCTTTCAGCATCAATTTAAATGGGGTTTTTTTCTAATTATTTTTTCTTAAATTGTTGAATTCCCCAGTCCCACGAATCGATTTTCGCCTTGTGGCAGGCACCATTACCAAAAAATAAATAAATAAACGAAGACTAAAACTGATAACCCGAATACGTTCCGATCAGATGTCTCCACCCTTTCTCCATTTAAATTACTGCACAACGGAACGTCGTCTGCAAGGTGGTTGCCGGGGGATAGGGCAGGGGAGAACAAAAAGTTACTACCAACCAGTGTACCATCTGGTTCCCTCTATTTTCCTATTGCTGCTGCATCCCTCATCCCTACCTCTACACCACCCTCTAGAAAACTGAACATGACACCTAATTTCAGGACCGAACGGACGATTTTCCGCGTCGCTTGACGCATTCCGAAAGACCCTCTCGAACTCCCCCTCCGTCTTCGATATTTCCGCCCCCACGCACACTAATGCGATGGAAATGATCCCGAATGAGTCAAGATCCGATCTCCACCCCTCGCCCCCTCTCCATTCCTCTCCCTCCTTGGAACCACCACGAGAACTTTCGCGCCTTTTCCGCTTTCTGTCTTTCTGGAGAAGGACACCCCCACTCACTCCCTTGAAGCCAACCACTCTCGGCTTCCCCGATCAAGAAATTGTTTCGACCACCCCTCCACCACCAAACGGTTTTTCCTTTGCTTATGTTTCCGACTAACCCTTTTTGAAGCGCTTCCTTTAAGAAAGGGACGTCAAAATATTTGTCAACCGATGGAATGCGATTCGGCGTCACAGATAGAGAGGAAGATGTAACAAGGATCGAATGGAATAGATATCTTGGGGTGTCTTGAAAGATCTTTGTGTGTTTGTTTCGATTAGCCAGCCTATGGCATAACATATGAAAGAGGATGTTAATTTTTAATTCATTAGGGCAGTTTATTGGCAACATCTTGATGTTTCGGAGTTCCGCGGTGTGAAAAAGTGGTCACGAGCACCTCCACATCACAATTTGGAATAGATATTTTAATTTGTAAGTTTAGGGAACAGTTAAAATTAATTGAAACTAGTTTAGACGAGCGCAATAAAGCTCGAACGTCATGAAATTTGGTATTTAGTGAATTTTTTTGGAAAATAATTTAGTTAAATAAAATAATAGATTTATATTATTTATGAGACTATTGTGAGAACTTTAATGGAATTACGTTGCACGTGCCTTTTCTATTGGGGTAGAAATTAGGACTATTTTGCTTAGTTGGCATGAAAAAAACATAATTTCCAGAATTTACACGTGCAGCACAACGTAGCTATCTAGGGCCTAAACAGAAATAATTTTGAAAATTTAAAACCCAGATTGGTAACAGAGTTAATTTGTCCGCATCTTTTTTAGGGATGGGAAATTTATGTAGCAGTTATCAATTGCTGCTCTTGGTCTCTTTCGAGAGCTAGGCAATGCTGGATCATAAGCAGGCAGCTGAAGTAACTCGTTACGAATCTGGGATTGTTGTTGTTGTTACTTATGGCATTTGCCATGGACAAGCCCCGCTGATACATCAGTAGATTTTAAGTCGGATATATATGCCGGCTTGCTGGCACAGGGGTAGCGCGTCTGCCTCGTGTTCAGGAGGTCCCGGGTTCGAGTCCTGGTTCGGGCATGGTTGTTATTCTGTGTGCTATCTGTGAGATGTGTGAATGTGCCCCCCTGTAAAAAGGGGTTGTGCAAGCGAATGAGATGAGTGTGTAGCAAAAGTCGTACTCTTGGCCCTAGTTGGCGCTACTTGAAACAAGAGACGCTTCACTCGGCTTAAATCTGCTGCTGGGTCCAGCAGCGAGCTTGTCCATAGGCAAGTGCCATTAGAAACAACAACAAGTCGGATATATACGTCTCTTGTTTTACAAGTAGCGTCATCTAGGGCCAAGAGTACGACTTAGCTACACACTCGTCACAACCCTTTTTAAGGGGGGCGGACTTCATTCATGCATATTCATTCCATTCATCTCAGATCGTAATTTAGACCTGGAACAGAGAATGATCACCCCTGATCCAGTACCCCCAGTGATAATACTCTCGATATGGAGGACTTGGCGACCACGAACAGATTTAACGAGCGCCAGTCGCCACACACTCGGAGACCTAAGGAGCACGAGTCCAACGCTCTACCAACCAGGCCATCCCGACCCAATCTGGGGTAATTTGTCAAAGAAACTTTTTGATGTTCCTTTAATAAATTCCGAAACAGGTTCAATTTGGAGGTCGTCATGGATAACTTTTCCTCTGACGTATCAAGGTGCATGAACTATACGCCTCAGTTGTCCATTTCGGAAAACTTGCAACTTCTTAATATTTGTGTCTGATGTGGCTCCCCAAATTTGGGAACCGTACATAATAATTTGTCTTAAAACGGCCTTGTAGAGCAGAAGCTTGAGCCTAATCGATAGCTTGCTCCTAGGAGAAAATAAGCTGTAGAGTTTTTTACTCGTAATAATACCTTTTGTGAGGGATGCTTTAATATGACTATTAAAGCTTAATATTGCGTCTATCAGTTTATTGCTTCGATTATTATCATGTCAGAACTGGATGTTGATTTGGGAATGAGGTTTTGTGGCGCCAAAAATAAAAAAAATATCCGTAGGTGGAAATTGGTAATGTTTTTATTTGCAAAAACATCTCAAAAAATCAGCTTTTAATATCACGTTACCATTGCATTTACAAAAGCTCTGATTAAAAAAAAAAGTTAATGACTACCGCAAATAAAACCTAGAAAAGTGTTATTTTGAGCGCGTGATTATATGAAATGAAATGAATAGGAAATATAATACTTTTTTAAACAATAAATGCAATAGAAAAAATTTCTTTTCTTTATTTTTTTCGTTAAAAAAATATTCTTTTCTCGTCGAAAGAATATTTCTGAAATTTTTATGGACGCTCGTTCATGTGATTTATTACATCAAAAGTATTTGGTGGTGAAATAATTTAACCAATAGAAAGATCATTAATCTTAAATTTAGCTTTTGTGGCAAAGATTTAAACTGCTTATATCTCTAAAATAAGCCAGAGAATGTTTTGACTGCCCGCCTTTTAAAGAAATAATGTGGCTTTAAAGGATAAATTATGAATGCAATAATGGTTAGCTTAAAATTGTTTCGTATTGGAAATGAATAATATATTCCATGAGCTGTCAGTATAAGCAGCAGAAAAATATTTAAATAAAAAAATTCTTTTTGACATAAATTGCCGATTTTTTTATGTCAGAACATGATTAACCGATTTTTGTTGACGCCAAAAATCGGTTGATTTTTGAAATATTTTACTATCTGCACGAGCATCTTGAAAAATCAGCTTTTAATAACACATTGCCATCGCATTTACAGAAATTCTGATTTTTTTTAAAAAATTAAGTTAATGACTACAGCAAATAAAACCTAGGGAAATGTCATTTTGAGCACGTGATTATATGAAATGAAATAAATAGGAAATGGGATATTTTTTTAAACAATAAATGCGAGACTAAGTTTTTTATGATTGTTAGCAATACTAAAGTGACTCATTCAATGAAACAATTAAAATGAATAAAAATATAATTTAACTCGCACGAGCACGTGGTGCTTGGCCGTTCAAGAAAGGATGTTCTGACATGATACATTGAAATAAATATGCACAGCAGATTTCATTTTAATCTTTTATTGTGTCTTGAATATATTTTTTAAATTTAAGTAATTATTATTAGTGTGTATGTATGTGGTATTGAAATAATGAGAAATCCATTTTTTTTTATTAGACAGTGGTTTAATGGTACTTAAATCTATTTTTTGTAAAGTCGGAAAATGACTAAATGTGTTTTTTCAATGCACTAAAACAATAATCAAAGATATTTTTTTTCTGTGTTTGGACAATAAAGTATTTTTTTCAATTCGCAATTCAAATACATAGGCAACAAATTGGCTATTTATCACTTTTGAAGCATCAATTTACCGCTTTTAGGATTATTAAAAATGAAGCAGAAGTTTGTCATATTTGGAGATTTATCGCCAAAAATCATTTAAAAATAGAAATTTAATTTGTAATTCAAAAGTTTATGTCATTGGCAACGTTGTTACATTTTTTGTGTTTGTTTTTAAAATGTCTTTATCATGTGAGAATATAATGCTGTATTGGTTTCAGGTTTTTAAAACTACAAAATGAACGGCAGAAAATTGGCGATTTATCGCTTTTAGGACATCGATTTTCCACTTTTAAAGTTAATACAAAATGGTAAAGATAATTGTCACATTTGATGACTAACATGACTAACAAAAAATTACAACTTGGCACGAATGTCCGCCATGTACCCGATTCTCGATATATCGACACATGCGTTTTCTGATAGTCACATGATTGTTTCAAACTTGTTTAAATTGGTTAATGATTTTTACTATATTGAAGCTGGGTTTTTAGTAAGATTCTGCTTAAACCATTCAAAAAGAAACAGCCTGAATTATATGCATTTATTTCAAAGGGAACATTTTCTAAATACATTGTTTAATAGCAGTACTCGCACAGCGTTATCATAGTTCCAAGAAGAAAAATTAACTTCAAACTTAAAACTATCTTCCACCCCATCCCCCCCTTTACATGAGGATGTTAAGCAACATCAAACATAAAAATATGAAGTTATCAAAAATAGCTACAAAACAAATCTGTATAGCAACAGTCAGAAATATGTAGACTATTACAATGGCAAAAAAGTGGTATGTTCGTAGACAAAACACAGACGATCATTTCTAGATTGGATGTCCTTCTTTGGGACATAATGAGATTTGAATCGTTGTTTAAAATCAGACGTAAAAAAGAAATGTATCTCATATACATACCACAGCTCTAGTTATTTGCAGGTACGCAGTTTGAGGTTTTAGCGCATGCCCGGATATGTTAAAATAAGAATTATAAAATTCCCCTTTTTATTTTGATATGATTTTAATGTACTTAAACCTTCCTCAATAAATGCTCTTCAAAATGGCATAAATATTTCTAATATTCGTTAACTATTTTTCGAGTTTTTGTTGTTCCAGCATACAGACGCTTTCAGATGGTTTTATTTTGTACTATATATAGATATTTAATTGGGCTTTATATAAAAGCAATAAAAAGTTTGTGAACAATCTTTAATATATATATATATATATATATATATATATATATATATATATATATATGTGTGTGTGTGTGTGTGTATAATGAAAAGCACATTTAAATGATTTGTTGAGAGCAAATATGGAGAATACAGGTTGAATTTTTAGTTCTTTTTATTCCATCACGGGAGCAGGCATTATTTACAAGCGAAGGCGACGAGCACAACACAGAACGACACAACACGAAATTCACCAAAGCTAAGTGTACAAAAAAGGGCGGGAAATCACTATCCCTGGTCTTAAATACCAAGACTTTGATAGGGATAAATATTTTTTTATAGAGCTTATAAACTTGGATTTCAGTGGGGATTTCCATGTTTCACAGATAAGAGGTAAGGGAAACACAGGGATCTTTTTAAAAGTATTTTGCTTTGATCAGCAGTTTTCATCTCTCCCACGGAGTGTGAGAAAGTAACAGGCGTTTAGCTGTTTCAGCAATTTTACACAGCTTCTGTTGAATTAATTAACTAGAGCGAGTGAAATGGATCATGAATTAAGAGAATATTTTAGAATGATATTACTATGGGCTAAATTAAGATAGGGCTTTGGAAACTAATTAGGATTCAAATTAAGAGTTTAAAAATATCATTACATATATATTCAATTCTTGCTACATGATAGATTGCTTATGTATATTAGAACGATGAGAGGAAAAACTTTTGCTGAATTATGAAAGCAAATGCGCATTAAATCTGATGTAACATGTCAAGTAAACCAGCTTTCCTTTACAGTCCTTCAAAACAGAATTAGTCTCTTGTTTTAGTTAAGGTCATGGACGTTTTGCTTCTTTCATTTATATCTCACTTATTGAACATAATATTTTATTACTGACAATGTCAATATGAACCATAAGTACAGTTCAATGCCAGACCGAATCTTTCAAGGCGATTTTCATTTCTACCATCCCAGCCTTCTACGCATTTAAGAAACAACAAAACACGCGCAAGAATTAAAATCAGAATATAAAATTAAAAAAAAAAACATGGCAGTGACTTCCTTTACGAAGTGCAGGCACCCTAATGCTTTTGGAAACAGCTTGCTAAAATTATCTTAAGAGTCTTTTTCTTTCGACTACCCCTTAAAAACCAAACCCATGCACTTTTGTAGCCTTTTAACCATCACGTGGTCTCTTAACGTCGCGCCTCATGCAAAAACACAGCAGGGGAAGCCTCTGATAAAACATGTATCTCTCGCTATCTCTTAGTTAAGTGGCGTTGCAGAGGTCAGATACTTCACGTAAAAAGGGTTTTTAGGGTCTTGTATCTGATGCGAGTGGCGGTAGCTGGCGAAGATGTAATCTTCGCCAAGTGTTGTGCTCGTAAAAATTTATTTTCCGATTGCGTTTGGGACATGTAAACAAAATTGATCTCCGGTCAACATTTATAATAGGATTTTCTTAAACGTTTCTTTAAAGGTGCTTTTTGTTTATCTTGGCGGCATTGTATGGGGGGAGGGGGGTTAGCTGATTATTGATGTCTCGACTTTTTGACGGCGAAAAAAGAGGATGAGAGACAAAAGTAAATAAAAATAAAACAAAGCAAATAAAAATATTCATTAAAGAAATGAAATCTACGGTCGAACATTTCAAGTTATCATGTGAGAACATTATTATTTTTAAATGACTAATATCTTAATTAATTTAAGTTATTAACCAGTTTAAGCCGGTTTGAAACAATCACGGGACTTTCTCTCTCTGATGATAATTTTATAAACTTTAATTTTCAATTTTTCTAGCTGGCAAACAAAGTTTTGGAGCTCGACCTATTTTAAGATTTAAAAAAAAATTAATCAGCAATTTCGACGAAAAGTTCAGTATTATTGGAAGCTATTGTATATGCGGTAAAATCCAATGAACGTAATGCAGATTGATATTAAAATTATATTCTAATATTTGCAGTATTTTGAGAAATACAATGAGTAAGAATACGCTTATAATATCATTAAGGAATAAATATAGGTTCGCGTTTACAAAATTGCTTAAATAGTTAAAACTGAAAAAGAATTTCAAAGAAAAGAAAAAAACCAAACGATAATCTTCTGAGAGCGAGACTAATTATTTAAAAGTAAGAAATCATAATCCAACTGGTGGATGACGTCATTTCATAGAAACGACAAACAAAAAGCAATTGAAAATAAATTTAATTAAATATTTCAAACAATACTGGCAGCACAAACCTCAAATATCATGGATGAGGTAACTCGTCATTTACCAATGAAAAAAAAAACCGAATATTTCTTACCTTCAAAGAAAAAACGAATATTTGTTGCCTTTAAATTTCGGTGACACCAAAACTTCCTAACCAAAATAACATCATGTTCTCACATGATAAAATATGTAAGGAAAATGCAATCTACGATCGCAGTTTTCAAGTTATGTAAGAACATTATTATTTTTAAGTCATTATTTGTCTTAATTAATTTAAGGCATAAAGTAGTTTAAATTAGTTTATGATAACAATATTGGTAAAATAAGTCAACCTTTTAAAAACGCACCTTAAACAATTTTACCGAGCTTCTTTTACTTTAATTAAATAAAAAAAAAGGCGGAATTGAATCCAAAATTGAGTGACCATTATAGAATGAAGTTAATATGGGCTAAATTAAGATAAAAAATATTAAATTAATTATGATTTTAGATTTAGAGATGCCATTACATATATATATATATATATCCAGATGATACATCATTATTTATGCTATATCCAGAAAATTATAAGACCTGGTGTACTGAGCATTTTAATGTATGCAATTAGGATTTCAGCAACATAAAAGTTGATGAATTGTGAATTTTTTACTGAGAAGGCAACTAAATTTTAAAAAACTCTTGTAAAATATATTCTATTCACGCTTTTTGGTGGGAGTACTCATTCCTGTCAGTGTAAAATATTTCTTATTTCGACTCTGTCTAACGTACTGAAATATGTAAATTTCAAATACAGTATTTTCTTTATTTTCAAACTCCTTTATCTATTGCAAACTATTCATTTTGAAATTTTATCTCAGCTTTTCTGTACAAGTTATTTATGCATCGTTCTGTACTGCCTGCTCCATCCTCGACATAACTGTACCTTTCAGAATTATAGAAGATTTTTTAAAAAGTAGTGTCTTCTGATTTACACACCATTTTCCTTTGAATTTCCCTTCTTTCCCCCAAAAAAGAATGAAATTCAATTTTAGTCAATATTTGTGTTGGCACCTTAAACCACAACTATTAATTCAAGCTATGTTGTCAGTTTTACGCTGCAAAGTAGTTTATATCAAAGCTTGGTATTACTGGTTTAATTTCGAATATATCTTTTATTGAATCACGTTTTTTTATCGTGTGAGAACATGATGTTGTTTTGGTTACTGGGTTTTGTAGTGTATCCAGAAACACTTTGGCAAGAAATATTCGTCTTTTCATTGGTAGATAGCGAATCACCTGACCAATGACATTTGAGGTTTGTTTTACCAGTATTGTTTGAAATATTTAATTAAAGTTACTATCAACTATTTTTTTGTTTGTCGTTTCTATGAATTGACGTCACCTTCCAGTTTGTTTACTATTTCTTACTTTTAAATAATTAATCTCTCGCTCAAAAAATTATCGTTTTTTTTTTTTGTTTTGTTTTTTTTTTTCAGTTTTAACTATTGCAGTTTTGTAAAACGCGATTTATATTTATTCTTTAATGATATTATAGCGTATTCTTTCTAATTGTATTTCTCAAAATTCTGTAATTATTGGACTATAATTTTAATATCAATCTGCATTACGGTCATTGGATTTTACCCCATATGCAATAGCTTCCATAAATAGTGAACTTTTCGCCAAATTACTTTTTTTTTCCATCTCAAAATCGGTCGAGCTCCAGAACTTTGTCGACTAGAAAAATTGAAAATCAAAGGTTTTAAAAAATAAATCATTAGAGAGAGAGAGAGAAGTCTCGTAATTTTTTTCAAACCAGTTTAAACTGGTTAATGACTTAAATTAATTAAGACGAATAATCACTTAAAAACAATAATATTCTCAGATGATAACTAGAAATTTGTGATCGTAGATTTCATTAATTCTTTTAAAAATTTTTAATTACAAAAACGTCTTTTCGAACAGTAATATTGAAAAGCAGTCGATATTTATTTAAATCTTGTCACAAAAAAGTCTTTTCAAACACTAATTTTAAAAACAAGCCGATATTTATTTAAAACTTGATAGACAATACTCAACGCAAGAAAACAAGTTTCATATTCCTATTCGCTTAAGCAGCCTCCAAATAAATGCGAACAATCCAATCCATAAAACACTAAAACTCTCTTTTCTACCCCATAAAACACTGCTGCACAAATGCAGGAAAATCTTTTTGGCAAACATTTTAAAAAGATTTTAAAAATATCCAACATAGACAGAGGGGGGAGGAAGGTAAAACTTCGGAACCCAACTTAAAGCTGGGCCATTCAATTCAAAACCGCCCTATCCACCATTCCCTAGAGTCCCTTTCCCCTGCCTTAAGAAAACATCCACCATAACCACCATCAAATACTGGCTAGACCAAATACAAAAAAGCATACATTATGCATGTTGCCATACAACCAGTCCCTCTATAAATGGGCCCGATCTGAAAACTTCCTTCCTCTATCTCCAAAACCCCTGTCTATCTCGGAATAGTTTTTTTTTAGTATTATTCTTTTTACTTTCGGCAAACCCATTTCATTCATATTTTATCTCATTGCATTCTTTTTTACCACTACTCCAGAAATCGTCTGCAGTTCTAGATATATATAACGCGATCGGAACTGGAAACGGTCGTTCTCAAATGTTATTTTATTTTAGATTTTCGTGGTTGCTTCTACACGAGACGACTTGATAGTTTTTTTTTTTCGTACAGTACCAACCGCGGTACATAGATAGATATTTTTGGTTTATTTAGCTTGTTTCTTACTGTATTTTTTCTTTCTATCTTGCTCGTCTTATCCATGGAGTGTTTATGTAGAGAAAATTTCAGAGTTTGGAGGGTTCCTCCTGTTTATTTTTTCACTTTGGCGAAGTTGAGTTCTCGACTTGAGATGGCGAATATTAGATTGCGGCCAAGCAAGAAATTGTGCGTCTCATTTTTTTTTCCTTTTCTTTTTTTGGAGTGCGTTTTGATACAGATTTTATGTTGGCACGATATAAAATCTTTTTTCCTCTTTCAAGAAAAGTTCTAAAATGTGTCCTTTATCCTATTTTGTATCCTTAGGCAAATACATATGAAGTGTTCCTATGAATTTCGTACTTTATTCCTTTCGTATTTTCGTTCCGAACAATCGTACTTTATTCTTTTCGTATTTTCTTTCCGAACTTTCGTACTTTATTCTTTTTCTGTCGCTGTGTAGATATGTAGATATAGATAGAATTATTAGACTTAAGGATTTTCCCCCTTTCATGTTTAAATTAATACAAATTTCATCACCATAAGATATTATATTTTTAAAAGAATTCATCTTCTAAATTTTATTGTGTCTAAGCATGAAATTGTGCTTCGATTTTTTTTGTAGTGTGTTTTGATACAGATGTTGGCACGCTGTAAAATCTTTTTCCTTTTTCAGGAAAAGTTCTAAAATGTGTCCTTTATCCTATTTTGTATCCTTAGGCAAATACATATGAAGTACTCCTATGAATTTCGGAGTTTATTCTTTTCGTATTTTCGTTCCGAACAATCGTACTTTATTCTTTTCGTATTTTCTTTCTGATCATTCGTACTTGATTCTTTTTCTTTCACTGTGTAGATATTCAAGTGAGCAAACTTCTATGATGAAATATTAAGTAAAATTGATTATAGAATTATTAAACGTAATTACTTTTCTTCATTTCAAGTTTACAGTAATACAAATTTCATTACCATAAGGCAGTATATTCTTCAAAAAAAAATCGAAACTTTATTGTGTCTAAGTATGAAATTGTTCTTCGATTTTTTTGGCGTATAATTTTAATGCAGATGTTGGCACGCTATAAATCTTTTTTCTCTTTCAAAAATGTCTTTTAAAAAGTTCTAAAATGGCTTATATATATGAAGTATTCCTACGAATTTCGGAGTTTATTCTTTTCGTATTTTCGTTCCGAAAAATCGTGCTTTATTCTTTTCGTATTTTCTTTCAGAACATTCGTACCTTATTCTTTTTCTTTCTGTCACTATGTAGATATTCAAGTGAGCAATCTTCTATGATAAATTTTAAGTAAAATTGATTATAAAATTATTAAACGTAATTACTTTCCTTCATTTCAAGTTTACAGTAATACAAATTTCATTACCATAAGGCAGTATATTCTATAAAAAAATCGACATTTTATTGTGTCTAAGCATGAAATTGTGCTTCGATTTTTTTCAGTAAATTTTAATACAGATGTTGGCTCGCTATGAAAACTTTTACTTATTTCAAGAAAAGTTTTAAAATGCATCCCTTATCCTATTTGGTATCCTTAGGCAAATACATCTGAAGTATTCCTATGAATTTCGTACTTTATTCCTTTCGTATTTTCGCTTCGAACATTCGTACTTTATTCTTTTTCTTTTACTATACAGATATTCAAGTGAGCAAACTTTTAAGATAAATTGTTAATAAAATTATTTGACGTAATGATTTTTCACATTTGACGTTTAAATTAATTCAAATTTCATTACCATAAGATATTATATTCTTCAAAAAATTAATCTTCGAAATTCTGTTGTGTCTAAGCATGACATTGTGCTTTAATTTTTTTAAAGTGCATTTTGATACAGATGTTGGCCCACTATAAAATCTTTTTTTCTCTTTCAAGAAAAGTTCTAAAATGTGTTCCTTATCCTATTTTGTATCCTTAAGCAAATACATATGAAGTATTCGTATGAATTTCGTACTTTATTCTTTTCGTATTATCGTTCCGAACAATCGTACTTTATTTTTCTTTGTATTTTCTTTCCGAACATTCGTACTTCATTTTTTCTTTCTGTCACTATGTAGATATTCAAGTGAACAAACTTCTTAGATAAGTATTAGGCACATTGATAATAAAATTACTAGGCATAATGATTTTTCCCATTTCATGTTTACATTAATACAAATTTCATTACCATAAGATATTATATTCTTTAAAAAAATCATCTTCGAAATTTTATTGTGTCTAAACATGAAATTCTGCTTCGATTTTTTTTTTGAGAATGTTTTAATACAGATGTTGACAAGCTATAAAATCTTTTTCCTGTTTTAAGAAAATTTCTAAAATGTGTCCTTTATCCTATTTTGTATCCTTAGGCAAATATATTTGAAATATTCGTATAAAATTCATGCTTTATTCTTTTCGTATTTTCGTTTCGAACATTCATACTTTATTCTTTTTCTTCCACTATGGAAATATTCAAATGAGAAGATTTCCAAGATAAATATTAAGTAAAATTTCCTATTTCATATTATTTTCTATTCTTTTCCACATTTTATATCTTTTTTTTTGTTAATAATATTTTTTCTCTACTTACAACTTCCCCATGTAACATTTTGTAGCTTATGTAAACGTTTATGTATGCATTTGTAACTTTTTGCCTACATTTCATTTGTTTACTATCAGTTTTCTGTGTAGTTAAGCAATTTTGAACTACAGAAATAGTCCAATGTAATGGATTTAAATACTTATTAACCTTTTTCAACTTCTGGTGTTAAATAAATGAATTTCGTTGGTGGGAGTCTGACGAGGATCAAGAGAGGTTGTTTCCCTCTGGAGTTGTGATTTGCCTACTATAGGATTTGCAATTAAGTATAGGCAACTACCTAGCCCTATTTGGTAATTATGAAGGGATGGAAATAGTCGATTGAAAAATATATTCTAACCGCCAAATTAAGTTTTAAAAAATTCACAGATTTTATGACTTATAAAGATGATACTAATATTTTCTGAAGTATAATTGTTCAAGTTCCTAAATATTTCTTAGCGATCATTTAGTTATTACAGTATTTATAAACACGATGCGTCTGGTTCAATATATTGTGGACACAGATGTGAATGGACCATATGTTCGTGAATCATCTTAAAATCAAAACATGCACATTTTTCTAAAATTATCGATATATATGTTAAACCTAAAACAACTAATAACCACAATAAAATGTTGATTTGGTTAAATGTAGGTAGAGGCTGTGGAATTAAACTGATTAAAAAGGGATGTTCTCATAACTTGTACTACCACAGGACGCAATGTACCTTAATTCGCCACTGCCTATTCCACAAATCTCCCATTTGTATTTTGCTTCGCCTCCTCAATATTGCTGAGATAATCTTAAAAATTATGATTGCAATGGCTGGAATGTTATTATTTTATACTTGATCTTTTAAAAAGTTCAAAATTGTATGTTGCTTTTTGCTTATATCATTGACCAACTAAGTATGATGTATTCACATATTGTTTCCCCCCTTTCCCGCTTTTTATGAGAATTTCCAACGAATGAACTTAAGATAAATAGAACATAAACAAAATTTAAGGTTTTAATTTTTAGTATAGAGCACTGAGCTCATTTAGAACATTTATAAGAACATGTATAGAACATTTAGATAATTTAAAACATTTATAACTCATAGAACATTTAGATAATCTAGAACAATTATAACAACTACAGAACATTTAGATAATCTAGTACATTTATAAGAACATGTGCAGAACATTTAGATGGTCTAGAACATTTATAAGAACAAGTGCAGAACATTTAGATGGTCTAGAACATTTATAAGAACAAGTGCAGAACATTTAGATGGTCTAGAACATTGCTAAGATATTTTCCTAGAACATTTAGATTTTCTACAACCTTTATAAGAACATGAACAGAACATTTAGATTTTCTACAACCTTTATAAGAAATTTTCCTAGAACATTT
Organism: Argiope argentata; assembly: GCA_026289955.1. Classification (NCBI taxonomy): domain Eukaryota; kingdom Metazoa; phylum Arthropoda; class Arachnida; order Araneae; family Araneidae; genus Argiope; species Argiope argentata. Next base: position 1,892,572 of record JAOUZG010017940.1, on the reverse strand, counting down.
AGATTTTCTACAACCTTTATAAGAACATGTACAGAACATTTAGATTTTCTACAACCTTTATAAGAAATTTTCCTAGAACTTTAGATGTTCTACAACCATTATAAGAAATTTTCCTA
>JAOUZG010017940.1:1869935-1883115 GCA_026289955.1 Argiope argentata | reverse complement strand
ACACACACACACACACACACACACACACACACACACACACACACACAAACACACACACACACACACAGAGAGAGAGAGAGAGAGAGAGAGAGAGAGAGAGAGCCTTGAAAACGTGACTATGTTACATTTACCCCAACGGTTGGGATTTTGTTACTATTGTACGTGAACGTCACGCTAGACGTTCCTGTTATAAAACCTTTAATAGAAAATGTGAGAAAGTTTTCCGAAGACCACTCCTGCTGTGCGATATAGTAAAAACCAATCCCACGCTTTCAATGTTTCTTGTTTCGCCTTGACACCAACTGGAGTCCATAAAAAAAATAACAAGCCATGTTTTTTCCTAAGCGCTTATAATCTTTTTTCTGCCACTTTTTCTATGTGTTTTATACCGTTTTGATAAATCAACAACCTTGTGAGATTTGAATCATAGTTTGGGATATTGACGTCAACAAAAATATATTATTTCATTTTCTTAAAATATATCCTAAAACTTAATATTATATCAGCATATCTCTGTATGATTATTTCTGTGTATTTTTGTTCGGATCTACAAATTCGCCCTATCTCTGTAAAATCGTTCACATTCTCTTGAATTCAAGGTTAAGGATAATAAAAACTTCCGAGGTCCAAAATTAAATTAATTAATTAAAATATTTCATTAAAATTCGAGCACATTCTAGATTTTCTCTGCTCTATTTTTTCAAAATTTTATTGCACAGAAATGATTTTTATATTCTCTTAAAATTTAAATAAATATATGTAAACATATTTTCGAAGTTACGTTTCCGAATAGAATAAGCATTTGAAATTTTTAAACTTTGATTTATTTGACTGCGGGAGGCCTAAATATTTTTACAAAGAATAAGTGGTAAGAAATACATCAGTCTACATCGCGACACAAGAGCAGAAGAGATCAAAATATTTCCCTTCTGTGTTTTTACTGTGAGATTTTTATGAGGATTTCTTTGACGCGTGTCGATTTAGACAAGGGAATTTTTGGTATCTTTGAAAGAATGTTGTAAACATTACGGATTTTTATTCCTTCACTAGTATAAATATTGATACTTATGTATTATACCGTCTTTGCCAACAATCGCCAACAGTTTAGTAACTCATTGGCGACGGATTTAAATTTGGCGATAAAGATCAACTGATTGCACCATTGCCGGATTGCCATAATTGGCGATTTAGCAACTCATTGGCGACGACTTCAAATTTGGCGATAAAGTTACTCAGCATAATACGTGAATATCGAAATATTTAATCTTTGACGTGAGAAAATGCTGAAGAGAGCAGTTTTATAAAGCGCGTGTAAAATTAATTAAATAAAAAAAAGTGGAATTAAATCAGGAAATAGAACATTTCAGAATGAAATTAATATGGGCTAAATTAAGATAAAATTTAAAAAATTAATTAAGATTTAAATTTGATTCTTAGATATTATTACATAAATATCTTTTTAATGATACCAATTTCAATTAAAGTATAATTTCTCTGTAATTTTAATTAATTTTTAAGTGTAGATTGATATATATACTGTAATAATATTTTCATAATTTTGTTGAAATTAAAACTAACTCTATGGTTCCATTGAGATATTCAAAAACATGCTTTTACCAACTTGAAAATTAATATAAAATACCACCTCCAACTGTGGACAATAATTCCGAATCGGATTTTTTAAGTACATTTATATTTCAAAGTATATGTGTATAAAATTTTTTTTCTTGCCATTTAAATTAACTTCTTGCGTTTCATAAAATAAGAAGGTAAAATTTGAAATTAATATTTTTACAGCCATTGAGGCCGATTTTCCTGATGTACCAACTGGTCGCCAAAGGCTGCTTTACATATAAATGCAATCTCTCTAAATATATGATTTAAAGTCTGTACTAGTTTCTTTTATAATTAATTCTGTCGAAATTTCTGCTGAAACATATACCGCCCTATTTCCAAATACGACCTCACTGTTCAAATTTAATTATTTTGTTGCCATCAAACACAACATAATTTACTGAAGCCCTTCATTGAGCTGTCTAAACATTCCATAATTACTCCGACGCATGGTTCGAATAGGGTAAACGCGTCTACCCCGTTAAATCAAATACCCAAAACGTTTCCGAGCAATTAAGGCCCTATTCAGTCACAAGCGCCACCAATTTACTTTCCTTTTACCCTAAACAAACGTTTACAGTTGAGTGTATCATTTGCCTTCAAATTTCTTAGTAGAGCTTCCCATTCAATCTATTCATAGCGTTTGATGACGAACGTGCCGTTGCCATGGGAACCGCCTTCCTAGGGCTTCCTCCTGTTCGGCAGAGAAAAACATATTTTGTCAGTGCCATGGAGGATTCCCTTTACAAAAGAACTAAAAAGTATCCAAAGGATGAAAATGTGTGTTTGAAAGAGTTGGAGAGATATGTTTCTTCGCGTTCTTATTTTATTTGTTTTTATTGGTGTCTGGAGTTTTTCCTTTGCCAGTGGTTATGGCTTTTAGTGTGAAGATTTTTGAAATAAAAAGTAATGGACGAGAAAAGGTTTTTCCTTTTTTTTTTCTTGTTGGATACTTTGTATTTGTTTGATTTGAACTTGAAAAGCCTGGTTGTGTTTGAAGGCTTCGTTGTATTTAATATAATGCTGCTCGCTTTGAGTATTTCTTTAAATAGTGTTATGTTTTTAGCGTAGCGGGTTCGGATTGAATGGACTTTATTTGAGGACAGCACAAACAAATTTATTTACAGCTATTTACAGGTATATACAGGATGACTTGAAAAAGTAAAACTTCAGAAAACACAATCCAGCAATAATCAGTCACTTACAGCGTAAATGCAAGTCTTACGCACAATAAACACGGTTTACAAAACAGCTATAGTATAGCACAGCAACAGTCAATCACAGCGAGCTCAATAACACAGCGTTACCAGCAAACGCAAACAACGCTCACTAACAACAAGCGAACCCCACTAGTCCAGCAAACCGCTTCTCTTCCCAAAGAGCGATCCACTGCCAAAAAGCGGCAGTCCGTCTCTTATATAACCGGCGAAAGTACCGAGAGGCTTCGGCGATCACCGAGAGAAAACGCGGCGCTGCCAGAATTGACTCAGGGTTACCAGAATATTCCTTCCGCCAAGTCAACTCGGCTGGCGCTGAGCGCCTTGTGACGCGCCGCCAACGTTTTCACCTCTGGCGAGCGTTAGCGTTCGCCCGCTTGTAACATTATCTTCTTTTAAAAGTTTGTAATAAAAAATTATTACAGTATGTGGTTTTGGATTTATTTTTATTACTCTTCACGTTTAGAAGGGCTTTACTAGGAATATAAAAATGCTGCTAAGTAATATAAAAAATGTTTTAAGTCAAGTCAACAAAGAAAATTTTTATTTTAGTTTCTTTTTATTAAATAATTGCAATTAATATAAATAATTTATCAAAAAATTGTCTGGCCAAAACAAAATCAAGCCCGTAGCAGTTGGAATTAAATCAGAACACACTGCGCATGCGTGGATTTTCAGTGCTAGTTAGGGGAATGAAAATACGTAAAATTTCTACACCGATTGGGGTAACGCAATACAGGATATACTTTTTTGATAAGAAATTATGTTCTGACATGATACATTGAAACATGTATAGCAAATTTCATTTTAATATTTTATTTTATTTTAGTTATCTTTTAATTACAATTATATAAATAATTTATCAAAACATATGTTTGGCCAAATGTTTCCGTAGAAAATAAATCAGAGCACAATGTGCATGCGTGAATTTCAACGCCAATTGAGGCAACGCAATACAGATTAGTTAATTTCCTTTATTCGGTTTTATTTTAATTCAAAAGTACTTTAAAATTAATCCAAAAAATCAATTAATTAGCAATGTTTTATTTTAAATGCCTCAAATACATTAAGAAAATAATAAATTTGAAATTGATTGGATGAATAAAAAGTATTTTATGAACTATTGAAAATGTGAACAATATATAATATATATACAGGGAGAGTGTGAATTGATGTTAAGAATTGAAAAAGTGTTATTTTATTTGATTTAGAATTTCTTTTTATTATTCTTCATGATTTGAAGGGTTTTACTAGGACTGAGAGAATAATGAAGAATTTCAATATAATGAAATTCGAGTTGCAATAGTTGATTCATGCTGATATTATATAAATCAAATCTAATTATTACTGAAATCCATCGCGTTAAATTTAGAAAGAAATCGTTTCTGAACATTAAGGATGAATATAGATACAGATAGATATAGACATGGAAAGTAAAAATGGGGATTTTGATAGTATTTTAAATTTTTTTGATTGATTAAAATTTATTAAAAATTAAACGATATTTTGGCATATTTTCCCTCTAATTTTTTGAAATATTATAATTTAAAAATTATTTTTATAGCATCCCAAAACTCAAAGAACTATTTAATCAAGGATTTCGAATTTTTTGATATGCAATTTTCCTTTCTATTTTTTTAAAATTTGATTTTAGTAAAATATTTCAAGCTTATTTTGCAACACGTATTTCATTATTGATGTGAAGCTCAAATCATTTAGTTAAATTTTGATTATCATCTCAATGAATTAAAAATTAATATTTAAAATTTTTTTTCACCAGAACTTCCGAAAAGATTATTGCACAAAAACATTTGTTCCATCTAAAACTTAATAAAAAGAAGATTAAAATGAAATCTGCTATGCATATTTCAATGTATCATGTCAGTATCATGCTGTTCTGACATGATACATTGAATTATTCATAACAGATTTCATTTTAATCTTTTTTTTGTCTATAAGTATACTTCAAAAAATTAGCAACTGTAAATTCTATAGAGTTCTTTGATATTATCTACGCATATTCTGCAAAATAATCTTGATTAATACATCAAATGAAAATAACGAAAGCATAATGTAACATTTTGGCCAAATTCAAAATCGCCAACAAGATGACCATTGATATGCCTTCACTTTACAGAGAGATTCTTCTTATATTTCTACGACCATCTGTCGCAGATTTTCATTTATTCTCGAATCCCGAGGTTACAGGTGCCTTAACAACTGTTGCCATCCTCTTCTTGGAAGAGTTGGGAACTGTATTTGTTTGGCCATGTTTGCCCAAGACAGAACAGTCAATGCAACTCGGTACCTAGTTTCTTAGTTGCCATGGCGACCCCGGTGGAATTTATTGACCTCGGTTTACAGGGAAGTTCGGACATGCTGTTGAGTTAAACCGAGAGGAGCAGCTAATGGCCCGTGGACGCTATCATTGGTGCTCACCTTTTAACAAGGGGATCGAGCACCAATCAAACAGATGGTTCCGGGAACCGCCAACAGGGTGACTCGTGGTTATTTTCTGATATAATCGGTTCTTATGAATCAAGAATTATAAAATTATTTGATAACATTGTTTAAATGTTTTATACAAAATGCTAAATAATCTGTAGAGTTATTTGATAACAATTCGGAAATATTCTATAGGTTTGTTTGATAACAATTTGGAAATACTTTATAGATTTGTTTGATAACAATTTGGAAATACCCTATAGATTTGTTTGAAAACAATGTCTAAATATTTTATTGAGTTATCTGATAACAATTAGGAAATATTCTATAGATTTGTTTGGTAACAATTTGGAATTATTCTATAGATATGTTTGATAACAACGTCTAAATATTTTATAGATTTGTTTGATAACAATTAGGAAATGTTCCACAGATTTGTTTGATAACAATGCCTAAATATTTTATAGAGTTATTTCATGACAGTTTGGAAATATTCTATAGAGTTATTTGATAACACTTTGGAAATATTCTATAGATTTGTTTGATAACAATTTGGAAAGATTCTATAGAGCTATTTGATAACAATGTCTAAATATTTTATAGAATTATTTTATAACAATTTGGAAAAATTCTATAGGTTTGTTTGGTAACAATTTGGAATTATTCTATAGATATGTTTGATAACAAAGTCTAAATATTTTATAGATTTGTTTGATAACAATGCCTAAATATTTTATAGAGCTGTTTGATGACAATGTCTAAATACTCCATTGAATTATTTGCTGACAAAGTATGAATATTATATAATTATTTAATGACAATTTCTAAATATTTTATAGAATTATTTGATGAAAAATTCAAAATATTCCGTAGAATTATTTTATTACAATTAGCAAAATTAATTTTATAGCAAATAATTCCTTAGAATTATTTGCTGACTATGTATGAATATCCTGTATAATTATTTGATAACAATTTCTAAATATCATTTAATGATAATGCCTAGATATTCTTTAGAATTATTTGATAACAATGTCTAAATATTTTCTAGAGTTGTGTAATAACAATGTCTAAATATTTTCTAGAGTTGTGTGATAACAATGTCTGAATATTCCATAGAATTATTTGATGACTATGTCTGAATATTCTGTAGAATTATTTGCCGACAATGTCTGAATATTTTATTATTATTTAATGGAAATTTCTTAATATTCTATAGAATTATTTGATTACAATACTTAACTATTCTTTAGAATTATTTGATAACAATGTCAAAATATTCTATAAAAGATAATAAGACTAATTCACTTAAATCTAGATATAAATGAGATTTAGAGGATACAATTACATAATTATAATATTTATATTTCATTCTAAAATTAATATTTCTTTACAGTATTGTTACAAACTTTGTAAATATTTGTATTCGTCTTGAAATATTTCAGACAGATCTAAAATACTAGATTCAAGGACGAAAAGCGCGCAATTCAGGCGTATTTTTACCAAAAATGACATTTCCAGTGATTTGGCGCCATGGCAATATTTTGGCGAGAGTCTTGGCGATCTGAAGAAATTTTGCAAAAAATAGATAGTTATCAAAAATTTCACCACCTAAGCTCTAGGACCATTACTAAGTGAGAAAGCCTGGAACCTTCCAGAACCTTGGCGAAAGTCCTTGATTTTTACGCCAAGTCAGGTATAAATACCACCGCCCGATTGACCATGAGGATGAGAGAGTAGTCAAGATTGGAGTGTTAGTCCTGTGCACAGAAACTGTTATCTGTCTAAGTTATTAGAGAACTCTGTGTTTGGAAGCTCTTTCCTGTTGTATTAGCTGAGCTGTGAATTGTGACTCGTTGTTGTTGTTGTTTCTAGCATTTTCTAGAGTTTTTTTTATGAATAAACGTCTAGTGATTTTTGTCATATTGTTTTATCAACTCTCAATCTACACGAATCTTGAATCACGGTACAATATGTTTATTTATATTGTAGCTGTTGTGATATGAAACTATTTTCAACAGTAATTTCACTATCAAAACAAGAAAATTTCTTTTCTTTTTTAATCTAATACAAGATCAAAAGAAAATTACTTCCTTTATAAAAAAAAATTCGGAAATCAGAATTAGCATTTTTTAAAATTCCTTCTGAGAAAAAACTTGAGTGGCATTGAATTATGTATCTTTGTTAGGAAACTTAATTCAAAGGAAATCTTGTTTTCTGTAGATAATTTTTTTTGTCTCGCATTCAAATAAAAAAAAATAAATCGCATCCAAGAAACTAATAATACTATTCATTCATTCTAAACATGTAAACTTCATTTCTTATTGCATTCCTTATCTTTTTCTTCTCGTTCTATTCCTTCAAAAGGAAATGAACATATTCTCATTTGTTTGTTCATTTTAACCAAAAGCTTTCACCAGATTTGGAAATTTCCTATTCGAAAAGGAAATTCCATTAGCTCGGTTATATATTATTATTTAGTCGCGTTTTCGTTTCCGATCTTGTTTGCGTTTTATGCGTTTTGTTTGATTATGAGACTTTGAAACATTAAATAAATATATCTGCCTCGTAAGGACAGAATCGAGTGTGTTTATTTTTGTTTTGCTTCATGTTTGCGACAGATGCAATTTAAATAAATTATTTATACGAGGGCCATCTGTTTTCGCAAACTGATAAAATTATGCGAATTCTGCTTTTTCGAGAAAAAAAAACGAGAGTATTATAGCTTTTGAAGATGTAACCTAGAATTAATTAAATATTATTTTTAAATCTTTCTTTGTGAAATGTTATTCTCACATTTAAATTTAATAAATTCTACGTTTTCGCCGGCTTAAAAATATTAACAATCTTTTGTTGTTTTAAAGATTCCTTTGCGATATTTTGATGTTATTTTAAAATATTAAGGAATTTTATTTTCTGTTGTCTAAATAATACAATGCCTTAATTTGATTTTTCAAACAAACGGAGAGAATATGCATACGCTCTCATTGTTACACTTATTAAAGTTTTCGTGTATTAAATTATGTTTTATGTATTTCCCGAGTACTGATTAATTTTGCTATCGACTAGTATAAACATATTCTTCTGTTTAATTTTAAAATATAAGGGTATTATTATTATTTCGAAACTTATGAGTCGAATTTCTGGAGTGAGATTTCTGTGTTGTTATTTTTCAGTTATAAAAGTACAAAAAGTTCTTTTCGATTAAATATTTATTGAAAGCAATCTAAGATTAAATTGATTTGGACATTCTATAGTTATTTATTTTCAGCATTATTAGTGTTAAAATTTATTAAAAGTAAGTAGTCTTTTCTAAAAATATTTTTCTTATATTATAGTTGAGAATGAAAATATTTATATTTCGCAAATATTTTCATGTGAAAGTACGTTTGTGATTTAATAGTGAATATCAAAACTTGTTATATTTTTAATAACTTATTCCGTCCGTATTGTATTTGGTATACAATCGATTTAACAATTTTTATTTAAAATATATTAAAATTTTATTACATATATCACTAATACTTCTTAATAAGAATATTTATAGATATTTTTCTTTTTAATTGATTTAAATCTATATGCCGTTTTCAATATTGGTTAATTTTTTATTATGAAAAGTCTATACTTTTTAATAACTAATAGTTAACATTTGATAGGATAGGAATCATTCACTATTTTTAAAATTTTTTAATATAGATGTTTTTATTTTCTTTCGTCACATAAACACATCCTTTTAATTTCCGTATCGTCTATTTTTTAAAAAATAATTATTCCACTTTATTTATATGTGGGTACTTATTTTTACTTCATTATATAAGATTTTCTTTCATTTCTTTGGATTTTCTTTTTCATACTTATATACTCATACATTCTAATGCAATAAGATTTGAATGTTTTTTTTTTGTTTCCGTGAAATATTATATTATTTCTACCCAAGAAAAATAACAATTGTTTGTTATAAATAATTAATTTATACAGCAATGAATTCTGCTAGATATCAGTAATTAAGGATAAATTTACGAAAGTCTGTATAACAGATATATATTATGAAAAACATTTCATGTCCCTGGTAGATGCTAGATTTCTTCAAAGACAACCTCGTATCTATTTTACTCTTTAATTGGCAGGTGATAAAAAGTTGTATTAAAAAATTTTTGGAGTGCTCGGCGTATGTAAAAAGGATATATGAAATAAATTTATATGTTTTTAAGAAAGTTAATTTAGTTAGTGTTTAATTAATTTTACTTTAATCAATTCGTAGAAAGTTATTTAATCAATTTTTAAAAAGTTATTTTGGTTCATTTATTTTAATTTAAATCTTAGAAAGTTATTTTAGTCATTTATGTTTAATTTAATTCTTAGAAAGTTCATTTATGTTTAATTTAATTCTTAGAAAGTTATTTTGGTTCATTTATTTTTAATTTAATTCTTAGAAAGTTATTTTAGTTCATTTATTTTTAATTCTTATAAAGTTATTTTTTTTAAAATTATTTTAGTGTAATTTTTTAGAAAGCTTTTTCAGTTAATTAGTTTTATTCTTAGAAAGTTATTTTTTTTTCATTTATTTTAATTTAATTCTTAGAAAGTTATTTTGCTTTACTTATGTTTAATTAATAAAGCAAAATAACTATTTATGCTTTAGAAAGTTATTTTGCTTTATTTATGTTTAATTAATAAGCAAATAATTATTTATGTTTAATTTAATTCTTAGAAAGTTATTTTATTTAATTTATGTTTAATTTAACTCTTAGAAAGTTATTTTAGTTCATTTATGTTTAATTTTTAGAAAGTTATTTTATTTAATTTATTTTAGTGTGATTTTTAGAAAGTTATTTTATTTAATTAATTTTAGTGTAATTTTTAGAAAGTTATTTTAGTTAATTAGTTTTAGTTTAATCCTTAAAAAGTTATTTTAGTTCATTTATTTTAATTTAATTCTTAGAAAGTTATTTTAGCGAATTTATGTTTAATTTAATTCTTAGAATGTTATTTTAGCTCATTTATGTTTAATTCTTAGAGAGTTATTTTATTTAATTAATTTTAGTGTAATTTTTAGAAAATTATTTTCGTTAGTTAGTTTTAGTTTAATCCTTAGAAAGTTATTTTAGTTCATTTATGTTAAATTCTTAGAGAGTTATTTTATTTAATTAATTTTAGTGTTATTTTTAGAAAGTTATTTTATTTAATTAATTTTAGTGTTATTTTTAGAGTTATTTTAGTTATTCAGTTTTAATATAATTTTTAGAAAGTTGCTATAGTTAATCAGTTTTAATTTAATTTTTAGAAAGTTATTTTAGTTAATTAAATTTTTTCGGTTCTTTGAAAGTTATTTTAATTTAATTATTTAATTTTAATTTAAATAATTCTTAAAAAATTATTTTAATTATTGCTTAGAAATCTGTGTGCGGACTCACAGATTTATCATACTCATGCACAGCAACTGGACTTATGAAACATTTGGGACCGTAACCAATAACATGATCAGAAACACTCCAAGAAAAGAATGATTTGCTGAACACCATTGCAGTAAAGATTCCAATTCTCAATCTATCAGATATCTTTTTAAAAAGTTGCATTTAACTAAATGATCCTTTCGTAGGAAAGTGGGAAAGTAAATTTTTTCCCTTTAATAATAATAATATAAAAAAATGTCCCAAAATTCGTCTAAGCTACATCTAGATACGAAAGTGCAATAAAAAGTCGGAAGACACGTCCTATAAAAACTGCTGAATGTTATTCGCTGACAGACGAATCAAGCTCCACCAATAAACGCGGAGATGTGAAAACTGAAGAGGAAGTTGGAGTTACTTTTTTTATCTTCCAAAATGAGTTTATTTCATGAGATCCACGAATGTTCCACTAATCGAATAAATAAATAAATAAAAAAAGGACAAAGGAGAAAAGAAGTGAAATAAAATAAAGCGGACCCAGAGACGCGCGTGAAAGAAATACTGCTGTCATTGAATAAGGGTAAAAAAGTTCTTGGTGTAGTTTTTTTTAGGAGTTTTTATGGAATGCGAAGTAATGGAATGTTGTTAAAAGTCTGGGTTTAAAAGTTATTCCTATAAATTGCGAAATGGATATTTTTCGTTATTTATTTTAAGGAAAATGCAATTTAGTCTATAAAAACAAAATTTTTGTGTCAGCTTAATGCTTTTCCTCCTATTTTTAAGTCATTCTTTCTCAAAATATTTTGCGGGGAAAAAATAAAGCCTACATTTAATTTGAAAATTTTTGGTAATTTTTTTAGTACAGTTTATTTTTTATTGCCTTACATACTTAGGTTTCATTTTTATTATTGTTACAAGCGAACTATAGATATTTAATAATGATTACTTTAAAGTGAGATTGTTTTGTTTTTATCTATCGGATATTTTCTAGTTCCAAATTGTAACTTTCATTTTTTTCTTCATATTTTTGAGTGAAACTGTAAATAAAAATAAAAGTGATGAACCATCAAAATATTCCACCTCGTAATTCTTTTTTCGTAATTTCTCGTTTTTCATCAGCAGAAAATTTAAAATTATGCTTGTATGCTTAGTCATGTATGTATACGAACACATGATAACTGGAAAAAATAAGGAGCTAGTTGAATGAAATATGCCATGTGTTTTCAAAATCCAATAATTGGATGTGTATCAAATTATAAATGAAATACATGAATAACAAATACACTTTTCATAAAAACACGTGCTTAAATTCACTGTATTATGATATTATTTAAGACAAAAGGCATATAGTTATGAATTTTATGTAAATAAAATGTAAATTTTTTAAACATTTGTAAATATTTTAATTGTATATAATTAACTGTTATGGAATCGCGCGTCAGCGAGAAAAGACCGTTCTAAGCCATATTTGATCAATTTGGCGATAAAGGTAAGTTGGCGACATAATGAGGTCACTAACGGTTTTTTAATACACACTAAAATATGTAGTAGAAGCTGAGAAATAAAGATTTGTTCCCAGAGAATGTTGGAGAAATTTCCACATTTGTTCCGGAACGAGTCCGCGGTTTCTGCATTTGTCCCGCCCACTTTAGTGGGACGCTATTTACGGCGAGACTTATAGAAGAAAATCAAATAAGTTCGAAAATGAACTATGTTTGTTGGCTTAACTTGAGAGAGTGTCTTTTCTTTTTGTCTTGCGTTCTATAGCTTTGCCATTACCCGAAATTAGCGGATTGAATTGATCTAATTCGCTGTGTGTTTGTTGTTTGTGTTGTGTTTATTTAATATATGTTTTCCTAGACAATAAAACTGCATCTTCGAATCGTACTTATGAGAATTTTGATTACAATATTTAGAAATAGATTGCTTGCATTCGTCATTTAAGTTGAATTAAAATATGTTATGGAGTTTTAATTATTATAATTATTCATGACCCTTAGATACGCCATCAGTTTACGTCTGCCCTACGGCCGTCTACTATCAAGAGATATTTCAAAATACTATTTAGCATTATCTTCTCAATATCAAAAAACAAATAAACAAAAACCTTCTTGAGTTTTTCAATTGCGATCACCTCTCTAATGTCGCCAATTTTCGTTTTATATGAGGATTCGTAAGGCATAGATCCATGATCGCCACTTCCACTAACATAAATTCTTGTAATTTTGTTTTCTAAATAAATCTTTGCCAAAAACAACTCCAGCCTCAATAGCTGTTCTGATTTTGACAGTTAATGTCGAGGTATTGCAAGAATAGTTAACCATTCAGAATGCTGCATGTTTACAGTTCAGGAAATTTTTTAAATAATATTGTTCCGAGCGTAGAGAGAGCAATTAGTGACGGTTGACGAAGATCTTGACGCCAGCCAGGTTGGTTTGACGAAAGTAATAGTCTGCTTGCCGTTGGATCGCTCGCGGTGTTTTCCGAAGCTTCGTGTGCTCCATCGCCCGGCTA
>JAOUZG010017940.1:1836621-1854935 GCA_026289955.1 Argiope argentata | reverse complement strand
ATAAATCACATGAACGAGCGTCCATAAAAATTTCAGAAATATTCTTTTGACGATGAAAGAATATTTTTTAACGAAAAAAAAAAATTAAATAAAAAAATATAAGGAAATGTCTTTCTAACGTCAATTGTGCGTTCCTTACGATCAGAATACTATTATTTCCTACTCTCACAAAATAAGGTGAAAAAATAATAAAATGAATAATGCTTCAATAAATCTTGCACACATCAAATAAAGGGACATTTAAGAGCTTCAAACATGGCGTCGACACGACCGAGTTGCCAGGTTCGGCACTAGAGAAGTTAGAAATAAATCCAAGAGGAAAAAATAGCAGACGATAGTTCGCGTATAGTGTTTTATGGATGGATTTTATTTATTGTTTTTTTATTGTTTTTTTATTCTTTACTTTATGCTTTTTATGCCGTTTATGTTTTTGTTTATTTGTCGTATGGGATGAAGTATTCGCTTGCATATTTAATAGATTATTTTAGCAAAGTAATACACCAAAGTTTTTGTGTTTAGTACGTTTCATCTTGAAAAGGCGAAATGGGAAATGCTATTCTTTACGATTATTTACTGTAAGTGGAGAAAACTGTTTTTGTTTCTGCTGTAAGCAGATGCATGTAAAACAGTGTTTTGGTTTTCAATTTAACAAATGCGTGTGGTATTTTCAAGGGGGATAAATATCAGCGAAAGTCAATATTTGAAAGTAGGTTTCAATCAAAATTACTTTTCTCTGTGGTTTTAGCAGATTATTTCCTTTCAAAGGTAAATTCTGAATAGGATATTAGTTTATAGCTGTATTTGTTCATGAATCTGTTATTTTTCAACTTTCTTTAAGCATAAAAGGAGAATAAAATTCGAATTTTTGTTGGAAGTGTTATTTATAAAATTACGTTTTCAGTTATAACGAATTAAAAGAAAACTTTAAAAAATATTTTATCAGTTTAAGCAAACAATTCTTGTATACATAAATATAAATTTATTTCATGTATCTCGGGAATGGCTCTAACGATTTGAATCAAATTTTATGTTTAGATAAGGCTTTGCTTTTTACATTAATCTATATAGGCGCCTTTCTTGAAAGAAAAAAAAAACGCGATTTTATACAAAAAAAAAGATTCTTTTTATTACTAAATATCAGCAAGTGGTTGCATATGACCTTAATAAGCTTATGAAACATGGAGTCGTATTTAGAGCTACGGACTCCCATGTATATTTTGCCGTTCAATTAGATTTCGCTTATAAATTTAAGAATGATAGAATATAATTTTATTATTATTATTAATAAAATGAAATAAAAAAATAATAAAATAAAATAATTAGAAAAAATAAAAGTAATAATATAATATAATAAAAATCATTTTATTTACAATTTTACAAAAAAAAAAAAACGTAGAACCGAATTAGGTGTTTTAGGTACTTAAATTAGAATTAAAGTGTCCCTGCTCAGATTTTTTTTTACAAAGACAATCGTCTAGAAAGCATGTTTGGATGGATGGTATGCGTTTCAGGACACAAAAAATGAATGAGATAATCAAAAAAAAAATCGAAAAACAACCGACTGAAGAAAAAGGTGATCAATCAAAAATATAAATTTTTTTCAATCGTCGGCATATGTTGTTACTTCGAATGGCACTTGCCATTGACTAGCTCACTGACGCTGTCAGCGATTTTAAGTCGAGTTTTCGTCTTTAGTTTTTAGAACCAAGAATACGTCTTTGCTACTCACGCATCACAATGGCTTGCACAGCTCCTTTTTACAAGTGGACGCACATATCACGGGGAAGACGAGATACCACTCTGCCAGGACGTCTTTACCAGCGACCAGCTTCTTTGGCGACCAGCTTCTTTATCGGGAATAATACTTCAAATTACGAAAAACTAGTACTGTATTAGTTAAATAGACTTCACCTGTTCTATTCATGGTGTCTATTCTAATGGAATCGAGTCACAAGAATTTTTTTTAAAAAATATTAAATTAAAATTAAAGTATCTCTGCTCAGATTTTGTTGTATCAATGGCAATCATCTAGTTGCTATAATAACAAAATATCTAAAAGATCAGGCTTCTTAAAAACGTAAAATTTTGTTTTGTAAGGAAATATTTAAATACGAATCACATGCTGTTTACATACGAATATTTTTAAATTTTATATACGTACTAACCGCCTTTGGCGACCAGTCGGTTCCCCAATATTAATGCCGACTAAAGGGTTAAATCAAATTTTTTTATATAATTTGGTCTCATAAAAAGTTTTTTAGCAAAATATTTTTAAGCTTCAAATTTCGATAATCATATAATTCACTTATACTATTATGTAGGCCTTAAGCAGTCCTGATCTTTGAACTCCACATCTCTCTCTGATTTTCTATCAATGCACGTAAAATTCAGTTTTAAATTAAAGTGGAAATGATGGAAGTGCACTTAATATAAAGAAATGTTTACTCAATTCAAGCACACCTTTAAATAAAACTAAGAACTGAAAGCAGAGTAGTCCGACATTGAAGTTTTATGTTCACTACAGAAATTGAAAAATTATAATTTTTGAATAATTTATAATATCTCAAGGAATTATTCAGCAAGCATTTCATAGGTTAAATGAAACATTCAGTTCTTAATTTTATTTTTAGATGCATATAAATACTCTCAATAACAACATTTTTTAAAGTTTATAAATATAGATTAAAAAATTATGGTTTAAATTCCTTTGGTCTTATAGATTCAAATTTGCAATATATTCTTAATATTTCGACTTCTAAATAAATAAATAAGCATTTCTATCTTCTTCAAATCTCGCTGATTTATTCAGTTCTGAATATTGCAAGTTTAGAAAATCATCATTTTCATAATCTAGACCAATTATTCTAGAGTAACCCTGATTGGCTTCTTTGATATCTTGATAAAGTTGAACTAAAATCGCCAGTTTTTATCGAATAGTTATATTGAAATTTTTACAGATCGATCAGCTTTGATGATTGATTTAGTTTATTGGAGTACCACTTTTTTATTTTAAGGATTTATTGTCTCAAGAATATTTTGTTAAATATGATTCACAGAGAAGATGATGTGTGTAAAAATTTAATTCATCAGCATTTTTTCCCTCAATCTACTAATTATATATTACACTTAGACCATTTGTTAAGAGATTTATGTCTCTCCCCCCAAAAATTAAAAAATTAGATGTTGGGCTCCGATTACAGAAGACGCCTTGTAGATGTTAAGCCAAATTTGCCTTAAATAAAACTGTTTAATTGGATTAGTAATATATGTATAGTAAAATATCATAGAAAACGTTTCCATCCATTTATTTTCCAAAAATATCATGTTTCATATTTGTTTCATTTTATACAGACACGTGCCGAAAATGGCATTTTTATATGTTTAATTTGGAATGATAGTTGATTTATTTTTTCTCATTTGAGAACATGATACTGTTTTGGTTAGAAAGTTTTGATTCTCTGAAATATGCGGGTAAAAATAGTTTTATATGCTTTTACAAATTTTGCATTGTTAATTATTTCGTATGCTTGTTTGGAAGAAGATGCGTTTTCAAATAGCTGACCTACCTTTATAAGTATAGCTTTAATATTACGTATGCTTCATTGAAAGCAGATGCGTTTTTATTTCGCATGATTTATTAAAAGGTGGAGATAAATTACAATCACTAAGGCGAATTCTTTGATTTGCGCAATATATCTTCACCACATAAGTAAAAGTAACAATTCAAAACATGTCTTACCGTTTAAAAAAAATTTTTAAAAATGAAAAAATATTTTACTTCTACTGATTTTCAATTGCTTCTTGTTCGTCGTTTTTTTTAAATGACGTCATTTTCAAGTTCGTTTAAGATTTCTTGTTTTTAAATAATTAATCTCGCTCTCAGAAGATTATCGTTTGGTGCTTTTCTAAAAATTCTTTTTCAGTTTTAACTGTCGCACTTTTGAAATATATTTTTACTTAGTATTTTTATTTATTTTTATTCTTTAATGGAATTAATAATTTTGATATTGCAAACGATTAATAAAAATGTACTCGTTCATTTATTGTTTAAAAAAATATCACATTTCATATAATCACGTGATGAAAATTATATTTTTCTGTTTTATTTTTCGTAATAATTAACTTTTTTTAATCAGAACTTCTGAAATTGTGATGGCAACATTTTATTAAAAGCCGATTTTTTTTGAGATCCTCGAGAAGATAAAATGTTATTTTTATTTTATGTGAAATAAATTGTTGAAAAAAATACGATTAAATTAAATGTTTAAAAATTCATTAAAAATAGAGTTTTAATTCATAGGTCAAAACATTAGTATCATTGAAAAGCTAATTTTTTAAGCTTTAATTTGATGTAAAAATCAATTTTATGCTGTAATATTTTAGGAAGTTATAAAGAAAAAACTTCAAAATTTGGCTTATTTTTTAATTAATTAAAATTTTAATTAGAAATTCAAAAAAGGGCTCCGAGGTGCACATTCCCGGCACCCAAGGTATACATATACCAAATTTGGTAGCTGTAGGTCGAACGGTCTGGCCTGTACATCGCCAACAGACACACACACATTGTGCTTTATTATAAGTATAAAGAAAGATAAAATGGTAATTTAAATAAAAAGAAAATCACGAATGTGCTTAGTTCTGCTTGTACATAATGCATGCCATCCCTGGTACAATAAAGCTAACTTAAAAATACGGAAGTTTCTTCTTTGTCTTCGAAATTGCCTTCTGCTTCCAACAAAAATTATGTGTTACTTTTATATATACACACAAGAACTGCTTGTTTAAAGTTATAAGAGAATTTATCTTTCCAAATAAATACAGTTTTGCGAGAACTATAATGTTCCATGAAAAATGTTTTTTGAGTAATAATGAAATTTTTGGTGAAAATTAAAAAGAATGCTTTCCATTTTATATCCTAAAGTGCCATATAGTCCTTTTAAAATAGTATTTCTGATTTTTTCCTTCGCATTTTGCAAAATTTTGTTGCAAATTTGAGTTTGCAAATTGAGTTTGTACATTTGAGGAAGAACATGAAATATATATGTTTTAATAAGCTTTTTATGAAATATCTCTTTTTTCTTTACAGGCAAATGGATAATAATGAAATTACTTGTGTGGACGACATTTCTATAAGGATGCTCAAAGACATGGAAATTTTGTAAGTAATAAATTGAATTATGTTCTTTTAATTTAAAAATCATTTCATTTTGGAACATACTTTTATCTATAGCCAGTAGAATATTTTATTTGTATACAGAATCAATAAATGAAATCCTAAGGTTTAGATAAAAGAATTCTACGGAAAATTTAATAGATTTATTTTTGGTTTCATGTTTAAAAGACAATGCAGTAAAGACATAGAAAATGTCAGTAAACACAAATTCAAAAAATGAAATCCACTATCTTAAATTTCAAGTTATTATATGAGAACGTTATTATTTTTAAGTCATTATTTGTCTTAATTAATTTAAGTCATTAAGTAGTTTAAACCAATTAGAAAAAGCAATACTGGTAAAAAGCAGGTCAAATTTTAAAGACGCATCTGCTTTTAAAGAAGCATACATAATAATAATGCAATACTGGTAAAAGCTAGTCTGCTTTTAAAGAATTATACTTAATAATAATGCAATACTGGTAAAAGCAGGTCAACTTTTAAAGACGCATCTGCTTTTAAAGAAGCATACATAATAATAATGCAGTGCTGGTAAAAGCAGGTCAACCTTTAAAGAAGCATACATAATAATAATGCAGTACTGGTAAAAGCAAGTCAACTTTTAATGACGCATTTGCTTTTAATCGCACATAAACTAATTCAATACTGGTAAAAGCAAGTAAAAATATATACGATTAAAAGATGTTGATGAATATTGTAATTTATAGGCATCGCCTACGCGATTTCGAACTTCAACTATTCGTTGTCTTCAATTATTCAAAACACCCTAACGTAAGCAACATCATGTTCTCACGTGATAAAAATGTCCCGTATTTATGTCTATTTAATGCAAAATTAAATGTGAAAAATGCAGTGGATTAAATGGATGAAATAAACAGGAAGATCTTGTATCCATTTGTAGATTGTTATTAGATTTGGGGGGGGGGGGTAACCCGTCCTTAGCGCTAATGAGGTACTTCTTACAAACAAATACTCGGTATTCGTAAACATATTCCTTATGATAGTTCGAAGTAAAATTAATAAAAATTGCTTTTAAACAATTTTTAATTATTACTTCTTAGTATGATAAATCTGTTATTGATATTTTAAATTTTATTATTATTCTATAAGTGCGCTCATATCTAAAGGAAATATTATGCTTGTTCTTAATGAATATTTTTATTTAAAGATATGTTGCCAATTTGCCCAGTAAAAATATAAATATATTAGTTTCTTTTTTAGCTATCTTCAGCGAGAATCGCTAATTTTTTTAAAATTTTTTTTAAAAACCAGACAAAAAACAGTTTGGTAGTCAAACTAGCATTATTAAGCAAATAATTTAATCATTTTTTAAATGTGTAAGAAATCGCCTTGCATTGTTTGGATGAGAATTACAGAATTTTTTGAAAAATCATGAAAATTATGAAATTAGAATAATGAATGATAAAAATAGAGTATTTATAGAATGACAGTAGTTTTCGACGACAATCTAAAACATTTCATTGCATATTTCACTAGCAATAACAGCATTGCCTCATTCTTGAATAATGAAAATTTATGTTTAAGAACAAGCAAACAAATCCAAAAAATTTCAATTTGATATTTTTATTTTAGTATTATTCGTCTGATCCAACTTTTGTTAAAGAAACATGAATCATCCACTTAAAATGATGAAATTGATATATATGTATATTCGAAATAAAGATTTTACTCTACGATTTTGAAAAATGGTATACTTTGCATTTAAATCTTATTTTTTCTGAAAAAAAAAAGAGTCGAAAACAATTTTTCCCCATGTTTTTATATTGCGTGAATTACACTGGCAACGAGAGTTTTCTGCAAACGATTTTTTCCCTCTTTTATTCAAAATTTTTCTTCCTCTTTTTAATATTGTTGCATATATCATGGTTGATTTAAAATTGCTTTTTGAATATATGAATACAAATAAGGGAATCCTTCAACTTTACCCGAATCTAGTACAAACATAAATTTACATTTGAATGCTGTTTAATACAAATTATATATCCTTTCCCCTAACGAGAAACATGGAATATGCTGAACTCTTTTCTCGAATATCTATCTGATCCATAAATAAAAGTGACATTTACAGTTTTGCATATCTGTTCGAATTTTACTGCCTGATATGGTTATATCGATGCAAAATGATAGCGATACATTCTTAGTGCCATAAATAATTCTTTTTCTCTAAATCTTCTGCATTCGTATCTAAGCATTGTTATTTTTAAGATTCCATGAATTATTCTGAAAACTCTTGAAGTTTAGTATACGGTATATTGATCGTCAGTTTATTGTTTTATTATTATGAGAAATTGTATGTCAATTCTGCAAGTATAGTGTTTTCCAAACAATAGCATTATTTTGAAAGAATCTAGCAATAAATATAACCTGGATAGCTCTAAACCTTCATTTGCCATAGTTTTAATAAAAAGCAATATAAATTTTTTTAAAGCCATTTCCTACTTAGGTCAACAAAGAAAATTTTTATTTTAGTTCATTTTTATTAAATAATTACAATTAAAAAACTATACCTGACCAAAATAAAATCAAATTCCTATCCGTTGAAAATAAATCAGAAAAAACTCAGAAAGCAAACAGGAAACACTCTATTGGCGTTGAATTTTCAACGCCAATTGAGGTAACACAAAAGCATGATTTTTTAAGGCCAATTTGGTTAACGAAATACAGATTAGACATTTTTTTTATTTATTCTGTATTATTTTATTTCGAAAGTGCTTCAAAATGAATCCTAAAAATCGATGAATTAACAATGTTTAATTTTAAATGCATCATATAATAAGAAAATAAAGATAATCGTTTGAACTAATCGGCCGAAAACATGTTAAACCTAACTTCTTTAGAGTCGGGGGAAAGCAAATTGGATTCGTTACATATTTGGCGTTGAGAAATGAAGATTTTTTAATTTTTAATTAATTAATAAAAAAACCAATGAATTAATATTTAAAAAAAATGGTATTAACATCAAATGTCATCCACCACAGGTTTTAAAAAATTTACTTGAACTTGAGTGGATAAATACAAAGTATTTTATTAACGATTGAAAATGTGAACAAGATGTATATATAGACCAAAGTAAACTGAAATACAAATCCAAGTAAAAATGAAGGTGAATAAAACCGAAACGAAAGTAAAGTAAAAGAAATCCGGCCTGAACACATTCTTAAGGGTCACTTCAGGCAAGGATTCCGAAAGTAGGGAATTTTTTTCTGTCAACGGATTTGACTACAGTACAAAAAAGAAAATCTGTTGATAACCCGAAAAATTCCCAAATCCAAAGTCTAAGAGAAGCATCAAATTTATTAAAATACTGAAATTTCTAAAATCCCAATATAGATTCATACTCCTCAACTGATTAAAACAAAAATTTGACACAGAACTACACTTAAAGTCGAAAAATAGGTTTTGGATATCAAATGAGTCATATTTAACTCACTGCGTTTTTGAGTTATAGGATTTACATATTTTTGAAAGTTCAGACCGACAAACAGTCAACCCACTTGTTAGATTAATAAAAATTTGTTGGCGTTGTGCTAAAGATGTTAAATCTGTGCATTGAATTTTATCTATTTAGCTTTTTTTTGTTTTGTGATTGTCGTGTTAACTTATATTCGAACAGCCTGATGGACAGACTTCCTCTGAACTGAATTTGCTGAGAATTTGATAGAAATCTATACATTTGATATTAAGACAGGTTATCAAATTTCATCTGTCTAAATTAAAGGATTGCTGAATTATTTTTGTCGCAGATAGCCAGACAGGCATTTTCCAAAAATGTGTTTTTCGAATCTAAATCGGGGATTTGTCAAAATCTCCAGCTCCTTTTTTTAAATTTTATTTCAATTCCTACTATCAGCTCACACTCTCCCTATATATATATCTTGTTCAAACTTTCAGTCGATAATAAAATACTTTTTATTCATCCACTCCAGTTCAAATACATATTTTTAAAACTTGGAGTGGATGACATTTGATGTTAATACAGTTTTTTCAAATATTAATTCATTAATATTTCATCCATTAATTAAATGCTAACTTTATCGCCAAAAGTCTTCATTTTCCCGCCACTAAATAAATAACGAATGCGGTTTGTTTTTTTCCGCACACCAACGAGGTTAGGCTTAACATGTTTTCGACAGATTATTTTAAACGATTCTGTTTATTTTCTTAGTGTTTGTTGCATATAAAACTAAACATTGTTAATTAATCGATTTTTCCAATTCATTTTGAAGTACTTTCGAATTAAAATAATACAGAATAAAGAAAATTAGAAATTCCTAACCTGTATACAGTTCCCTAATTGGTGTAGAAAAATCCCTCATTTTACGTTCTCACTATTGGCTTTGAATCCTCAATTGGGGTTGAAAATTCAATGCTGGTATATAATATTCTTATCAATTACTTATAGTAATTGTAATTGTCGGGCCAGGGTTGTCTGGTTAGTATGGCGTTGGATTCGCATCCCTTGGACTGCGAGTTCGAACATATGAACATATATGAAAAGGAGAATGGAAATTTCTAGGAAATTCGTTTCTATTTTTCCGCTTAACTCCATAATTGGTTTATTTTCCGTACTATCTAATAAGATGAACCTTCAATTTTGAGAATATTTTCTTATTTTGATTCAAATGGGAATCCATGGAATACTTGGCTTATCTACGCATTCGAAGTCATTTTACTATTGAATTATAATTGTTTTGAATGATTTATTTTTTGTATACAACTATCAAAATTCGATAAATCGATGCACGTACGGCGAACGGGCAAACCGGTTAAGGGGTTAATATTGTGATTCTGTCATATTTCGATTATTTTTATTAATTGTAATTATTGTTAACCTAAGTGGGAATTGATTTAAAAAATATTTTCTTTATATTACTTGTTCTTTTGAGGACTACTATAATTTTTCCATGCTTCCTATACAAGTAAGTAAAAAATAAAAAACCTGGCCACCCCTATTTCTGTTTCAGCGCGCAAGAAGAATACTCAAAAGCACAAAATCTGAAACCAGACTCAAAAGAACCGCAAATCTTAAAAACTCCACTGTATTCAATCCATACCTTTCTCAGAATGTGGACACTTACAATAACTTCAAAGTACGTGGGAGGTTATTACGAACAAAACATTCCGAGAAACGTGATCGGGAGAAAAATATCAGTCTCTCTTTTTTTCCTTTTTGTATCTATGTGTCCATTCAGTGATTTCGATCACGTACGCTCACGAGAGATGTCCATGAATTATTTATCGTTCAACTTCTTCGGTTCTATGTCATCTGTTTTTGCGTGCGCGAACCCATTTTGCTGTCGGCTTGCTTTTAATTTACAGATTAGGCATCGTTTTAATACCTCGCGTTCACGGCAAACACAGAGCCCTGTCTTGTTCTTTTGTAGAATTTATGATTTATCAGTTTCAAAAGACCGATTGACGTGTTAAGTGAAATCGCTTATTGCTGTGAATGATTCTTTAATATGGTTATTGGTTTTTATGAAGTATACAAACTATTGCAAATGGGTGTCTTTTTGTGCGTGACTCACATGCGTGAATTAAATGGAAAAATATGATGTGGAACTTCTTCAGCAAGTTTGGAAGTTAAATTTCTTGATGATGAAAGTTAACTTTTAACTTATATATTTTTAATAATACAGTATGAATTAAAAGTACGAAAATTAAAATTTCCTAATGAGTAGAATATGAATAAAAGTGCAATATGAGTATAATAGGAATAAAAGTAATGAGTACAATATGAGAATGAATAATGCAGTTGTACAAAATGAATAAAAGTCGTATATTTATTGTGTAGAATAAAATGTTTAAGAAAATAGCAGTAAAACTAAAAGCCAAAAACGGTTTGCTGCAAATGATTCTTTAAATATAGTTATTGGTTTTATAAATATTTCGTGTGCGTGCCTCACATACGTGAATAAATTCGAAAAATATGATGTAGAAGATCTTCTTGAGCGAGTTTGGAAGCAAATGCAAATGAATCAAAAGTACGAAAATTAAAATTTCCTAATGAATAGAATATGAATAATAATACAATATGAGTATAATATGAATAAACGTATTATATGAGTAAAATAGGAATAAAAATAATGAGTACTGTACGAGAATAAATAATACAGTTGTACAAAATGAAAGAAAGTCGTGTATTTATTGCGTAGAATAAAGTGATTAAGAAGACAGTAGTAAAATTAAAAACCAAGAACAGTTTGATGTGAATGATTCTTTAATATAGTTATTGCTTTTTATGAAATATACAAACTATTGCAAATGGGTGTTTTTTTGTGCGTGACTCACATGCGTGAATAATATGGGAAAAATATGATGTGGAACCTCTTCAGCCAGTTTGGAAGTTAAATTTCTTGATGATGAAAGTTAACTTTTAATTTGTGTGAAGTTAGGATATTTTTTAATAGTACAGTATGAATCAAAAGTACGAAAATTAAAATTTCCCAATGAGTAGAAAATGAATAAAAGTACAATATGAGTAGAATATGAATAAAAATATAATATTAGTAGAGTATGAATAAAAGTGTTATATGATTATAATAGGGATAAAATAAATGAGTAAAATATGAATAAAAGTACAATATAAATATGAATAAAAGTAATGAGAATAATATGAATAAAAGTAATAAGTACAATATGAATAAAAGTACTATATGGTCGTAATAAATATGAATAAAGTAATGAGTACAATATGAATAAAAGTACTATATGATCGTAATAAATATGAATAAAGTAATGAGTACAATATGAGTAAAAATACTATATGAGCGTAATAAATATGAATAAAGTAATGAGTACAATATGAATAAAAGTACAAAAGGAGTACAATGGGAATATAAGAACAATATGAGTAAATTATGAATATAAGTACAATATGAGTACAATGCGTACAAAAGTAGTACAATACGAATAAAAGTACATTATGAGTACAATATGAATAAAAGTAATGAGTGATGTATGAGAATTAAGTTTATGCTTCGCCTATGTTTAAATTTTCTATCGTTAATAAAATACTTTTTATTCATCCATTCAAGTTCAAAAATATTTTTTTAAATTTGTATTAGGTGACATTTGGTGTTAAAACAGTTTTTCCAAATATTAATTCATTAATAAAATTTAATTAATTTTTAATACTTTAAATAGAGTTTTAGCAGTTAGCACTGGAAATTGAAGTCAAAAGGCAGTAGCTGAATCTATAAAATGCGAAGATTTCAGTATATTGCATGCGAAATCTTATCAACTTTGTTTTTTGTCATTTTTTTCCCTTGGAAGACAATTGTACTTATAGAAATTCTTCTTTTTCCTTTTAATAGATGAAAACCGATGTGATATTTTTTAAATAAAAAAAATATGGGATTGGATTTTATTCCTTTTATTCGAACTTTCATTTTATTCCAATATACAATGATATTAAAAAAAAAAGGGTTTTCGAATTGTTCTATCACAATACCTTCTAACTTTTCGTATTCGTTTAAAAGTTTTCGACGGAATTTGAATTTTTGACAACTTTTGCTGATTATTGATGTGAGATATAAAACTTTTCAGTCTCGGAAATTTCCAAGTGCTGAATTGACAAATTCTTCGCTCTTAAGATTTCTCTTTAGATGGCATTTCAATCTTAAACCAAAACAGATTCCTTTCTTTAGGTTCTGTACAGTTGGATGAGATAAATTTGATAAATGCTTAACTATTGAAACTATTATTCGAGCATTACAAACTATTTAAACGTAAAAAGCATTTAATATTTATGTATAAAAATTACCTGCTATCAATTTAAATTTTAAAGGCCCTTTTAAATTAATTGCCTTTTCAAAATTCGTAACTTTTTTTAATAAAATCTTTACATTTTTCTTTAAAAATTGTCAAAATTTTAACTAATCATTTCAATTTTAAAGCTGCTTACTATCAGGAAATTCTCTACACTCAATAGTCGCCATTTCACTGATTATTAAGAAATTCAGTTTTATTATCATGATGTTGTTTTTGGGATAAGATTTTTGGCTTCAACAAAAAATCGTAGGCGGAAAATAAAAATTTTATTATCTGTACTAGCAAATCAAAAAATTAGCTTTTAATAACGCGTTGCCATAGCATTTACAAAAGCTATGATTTTTTAAAAATAAATTAATTACAGCAAATAAAACCTGTAAAAATGTCATTTTATGCTCGTGATTGTATGAAACGAAATAAATAGAAAATGGGATATATTTTTAAACAACAAATGCAAGACAAAGTTTTTTTTTGGATCGTTTGCTGTACTAAAGTGACTCATTCAATGAAACAATTCAAATGAATAACAAATATAATTTAACTCGCACGAGCACGTGGTGCTTGGCCGTTCAAGAAATGATGTTCTGGCATGATACATTGAGATATGCATAGCAGATTTCATTTTAATCTTCATATTTTAAACTTTGTTTTAATTTATGTTATTACAGTTTAGTTGTTTTCTTATAAAGGAGGTAACTCTAATCATTTCAATTTGCAGAAAGCTATAAAAACGTTTGAAAATTCCAAATTGTGTAAAGACTTTTGTGGGTCAATCCTCATAATTGTTCCTACATATTGTGATACCGACGTCCTGGCATAGAGGTAGCCCCTTCCCCGTGATCTAGGTGTCCTAGATCCGAGTCCCGGATCAGGCATGGTTGTCCTTCATGTGTTCTATTTGTGAGATGTGTGAATATGCTCCCCTCCCCCGTAAAAAGGGTCTCTCTTCGGCCCTAACATTTCTTTTGTATTTTTACAATAATTTTCAGAATTTTGAAATCACAAACAAACTGTTAGTCCATTTATGAGAACTAGCATATGTCTTCAGTTTCTCTCTGATAGTTAGCTCAATAAGACAAAGCCACTTCCCATTTAAATTTCAAACAGCTCGCTGCTTTCGGCTTTCTTTTATCCAGTATTAAAATCTCTTATCAAATTTTGACCAATAAATGTGAGACGTTGAACAATAGTCATAGGGTTGGATAGAACAAGAGTGTCTATGTTTCCTACTTCCCGCTCATTACACAAATAATCAGTTGGTTATAGTTGCAGGGGCATGAAGCGGTGTTGTGTGTAAAAAGGGGCTGTGCAAACGAATATGATGAGTGAGTAGCTAAGACGTATTCTTGACCTTAGTTGGCGCTACTTCAAAAACAAGAAATGCACCCGCTGACTGCCTCAGCGAACTTGTCCATGGCAAGTGCCATTAGAAACAACAACGCCAACATATGACAGTATTTTCACTCTAAAATATCCTTTACAGGTGACGTAGCACACGTTGGAATGTTTGAGCTACTTCATTCTTGCAACCAAATAGACTCACAACACCACTTCATGCCCCTTCAACTGTAACCACCTGGTTATTTAAACAGTCTAATGAGGATGAAGTGAAAGATAAAATGAAATACGGAACCAAATACACAGTCTATCTGCCTATGTGTAAAATATTGTTATAAGCGGCGAACGCCTCGAAAACGCACGGAAGGTGAAAGCGAGTGGCGACGTTTGACGAGGAGTTTTGCGCCAGCCGGGTTGTTTTGGCAAAAGGAATAGTCTGGTAACCGCTTGATCGTACGTGCAGCGCCGCATTGCTTCACGTGCTTTTGGGCGCTCGTTCGCTCGGCTATATAAGGGACGGGTAGCCGTAGTTCCGGCAGTTAGAATTTCCTCTCGGAAGAGAAGCGTCTCGCTGGAAAAGCGGATTACTTTTCTTGTTATTAGTGAGCTGTGTTTAAGTTTACTGTTAACGTTCTATTATTGAGCTCACTGTGATTTACTGTTTGCTGTGATATACGATATCTGTTTTTCAGTCTGTGTTTATTGTGCGTAAGGCTTGCATTTACGCTGTAAGTGACTGTTGACTGCTGGATTGTTTTTATCTGAAGTTTTCTTTTCTCAAGTCATCCTGTAAATAGCTGTAAATAAATTTGTTTGTGCTGTCCTTAAGTAAAGTCCATTCAATCCGACCCAGCTACGCTAAAAACGTAACAATATTTGCAATAAAAATGCAATGTTTGTATATAATAATTGCTTCAATGTTGTTTAAAATTACTTCACCGATTTAAAAGAAGTTGTAGTATATATATACATGATATATAACTATTTATTTCTGTTAAGGTTTGGTCATTATATCTTTAAATAATTACGAATAACTATTTAAAAATGTAGTTTTGGGAGATGTTATTTGATGTAATTAACTTGAGAATCTTCTATGCTATAACAAACACGGATCTAAATGGAGAACTAAAAATAATTTTAATTGGTGTTCTTATTTTACCTTGTTATATTTTGGAAACATTCCATTCTTGTTGAAAGTAAACAATTCATTTCTAAATTGTGTTTATTATTTACAGGACGTTAAACAAAAATAACATAACATCACTTGGGAAAGATTTGTTTGAAGGGATGAAGAAGTTACGAGTTCTGTAAGTATTTTCAGGTCAATTTTTTTGTAAAATAAAATAATTAAATTCCTTTTATGAGAAAAGCAAGCATTTGTATTCACTTTTAGCATATTTTTCTACAATAAAGCCACTTTATCACAAATTTAAACAATTATTTTATAATCAAAACGGAAACTTTTAATGTCGGTTTGGGCTGATACATTTTTAAGTGATTAATGCAAAATGTTTCTTAAATTTTTTTCTACTTTCTTTATGGTTATTTGAAAAGTTTGTAATGTTTAAATGTTTTGCTGAATTTTTGTATTTGTCCTTATTTTAGAAAAATCTTGAAAATAAGAACTTCCTTTTAGAATTGGAAACATTCTGTAATGAATATTTTTTATGTTATAATGCAAAGTTAAATATATATATACAACACTAATATTTATCTTATATCTTGAAATGAGCAACGCTTATATATAATCTCGTAAACGACTCTAATGATTTGGAGTAAATTTAAAATTTTGCCTTTTTAATTTATCTATAATATATCTTTTCAGAAATAAAACTCGATTTGTTTTACACTTCCACACACAACAATTTTTATAACTAACTACAGGTTGTCCAAAAAGTACCTGTACTGGTGATTTGTGAATTTATTTTACTAAAACAATAGGTTTAAAAAGAATGATTTTTATGCCAATGATAAAAAGCACTTTTAACATAACTAAGGAAAAAAATACTGAACTTACATTTAGAATAAATGTTCACAATGTCCACCCCTTTCTTGGAGACAAAGCTGAACTCGTTTGCGCATGATTTTCGAAACGCGTTTTAACATGCTAGGAGTGATTTCTTGTATCCTTTGGGTAATTGCGATTTTCAAATCATCTATTGTTTGAGGATCACCTTCATAGACTTTGTCCTTTAAATATCTCCACAGAAAAAAGTCCGGGATGGTCAAATCAGGGGATCGAGGTGGCCAAAGAATTTTTGAGATAAGTCGATCGCCGAAAAAAGCTTCAAGCATGTCCATGGTTTCATTACTCGTACGGCAAAATTTAATATACTTGAAAAAAAAATCATGGAAAATGACTTTTTAAATTTGGAGTACGGGAACTTTTTGGACACCCGGTATTAGAGTCCAAGAGATGGCGCCTCCAGTCCAAGTAGAACCTAAACAAACAGTGGTAAACATCCGGGCCTCAATAAAAATCTTATAACTTCAAAGAAGCTAAGAAAAAGAGAGAAAAAAAAATGTTGATCTAAGTTTTTTCTCTCTGTGTATTCCTCATTATGGAAGTAAAATCATCTGTCTAATGTAGAAATTCTTATCATATTATTTAAATCTTGTTTATAAATTTCTCTAAATTAATAGCGGTTCAGTTCCATGCTATCGCCAGTCCATTTTATTTAAGTATAGTCTACTATATTTTTGTCTTATCATCATAGAAGTAAAGACGAATTGTTCCATTTGTCAATTATTTTACAAAATCGACGAAACTAATCACAGAATGACTGTACTTTGTAGCAGACTAGATCAGAGATGGTGCCCTAACTCAGAGGTAGCGAGTCTTCCTCGTGATTTGCCCCCCCCCCCCATGTTTAAGTCCTGGTTCGGACATGGTTGTTCTTCTGTGTTCTATCTGTGAGATGTGTGAATGTAGCCTACCTCTATAAAAAAAGGGGCTGTGCAAGCGACTGTGATGAATGTGTAGCTAAAGTCAAACTCTTGGCCCTAGTTGGCGCTACTTCAAAAACAAGAGACTCTTATTTCGGCTTAAAGCAGTCTTGTCTATGGCAAGTGCCATAATAATGAAGACTAGATCATTGAGAACAGGATGTGCTCTGATCTTCCATTGTCTCATAGATAGCTAACGGTAGCCATGAAAAACAATAATGAAAAAAGGCGCTCTTACAGCTTTAGTTTCCTTATTTTACAACATCATTACGAGGGCATATAAATTACGCTAAAACCTAAAACGACCGACACGAATTAAACACATTATAACGTCTTGGTGATGCACTGCAGTTCACTCCCCTGTGATCTTTTTATGACCTCCTAATACATCACTACTTCAGAAGCTGAAACTGAGGTCCTATAATCTGGACAAATAGACATTTGTATTTGTTTTTGAATCAACGTAAATGGTTTTCCACTGGCAAAAGTGACCTCACTTTGGGGTACGTAACGGTACACTTCTTCTGTTAATGCTCTTTTCGAAGAAGCGTTAAAGAATTCTTCTGTATCGTGCCAGAACATTCTTCTTCCCTGTAGGAAAAGGTTATCGTGGGTTAACAGTTGGCTTTGTATTATCTACTCTTCAGTAAATCACTGGAGAATCCTGCTGGGCTTCGATTTTATTCCGTAGCGAAGAGTTTTGTCTTTATTTTTTTTTCTTTCTTATTTCTGTCCAAGCTAGGGATTAGAGTTGCGTGTTTTTGTTTGTTTTCATCGGAGGATTTTTATAGCGGTTTAATGGGCTTTAAAACAAACATCGGGGTGAAAGGTTTGTCTGGTGCTGAGCTTGCTACGGGGAATTATCGGAATCATTGTCTACAAGTCGTGTTGTCGGGAGAATAAATTGAAATTTAAAGCTCTGGAATGATCGAAATTATTTTCTACAAGCCGTGTTGTCGAGAGAATAAATTTAAATTTAGAGCTTTGGAATGATCGAAATTATTGTCTACAAGCCATGTTTTCGAGAGAATGAATTGAAATTTAGAGCTTTGGAATGATCGGA
>JAOUZG010017940.1:1822965-1836315 GCA_026289955.1 Argiope argentata | reverse complement strand
TGTTGTCGAGAGAATAAATTGAAATTTAAAGCTTTGGAATGATCGAATTGTCTACAAGCCGTATTGTCGGGAGAATAAATTGAAATTAATAACTTTTTTTTGTGTGTAGATAAAGATTTTTATTTTTTCTTAAATTTTTTTGGGAGTATAGTAAGCTTTTCTTCCTGTTTCATATATTTTAGCGATGAATATGGAATATATCTAATCATTTTAAATTAGTGGAATTGTTTTCATTTGTTCAATACTCTAAATTCTTTCATTTTACAGTACAGAATTTTGGGAAACACCATAAAATCGAAATTTCTTAATTTTAAACTTTTCAAATTTTTACAAGGTTTAATTTTTTTCCACTTATTTTCAGCATAAAAAAGTAGAATAGACTTCAACACTGAAATGAATATTTAAATTAAATTAAAGTATAGATTAGTACATTATTATCCAATGCACTTTATTAAGATTATATAGCCTGTGTTATAAAATAATCTGTTCTTTGTTAACCAATGATTGATTAACTTTAAATTTTATCATTTTGTTTGTTTTGAAATCTACTTGAAATGTATTTTATATCACTTATAAACTTTTAATGAAATTTTGAACCAATTTTTATAAAAAACAAGATAGAAATATTTGGGGACATTAATATCTTACACGAAGAAAGCACAGATATTACTTCAAAATTCACATCTAATTTAAATCAAAATATGAATACATTAATATTCTGAGACTGATTTAAGATTATGTAATATATGATATAAAATATCCCATTTTTTGTTCGTCAATGATTGATTAACTTTAAAGGTTGCCATTTTGTTTATTTTGAAATCTACTTAATTTGAAATATATTTCATAACATTAATAAACTTTAAATGAATTTTGAACCAATTTTTATAAGATACAAGATAACAAAGCTTAATTGGGGACATTAGTATCTTACACGAAGAAAACACAAAACATACTTAAAAATTCACATCTAATTTAAATTAAAATATAAATAAGTATACACCAATATTCAGCGATTCGATTAAGATTTTGTTATATATATAATATGAAATATAGCCCGTTCTTTGTTCATCAATGATCGATTGACTTTAAAGCTTGTCATTTTGTTTATTTTGAAATCTACTTAATTTGAAATATATTTCATAACATTAATAAACTTTAAATGAATTTTGAACCAGTTTTTATAAGATACAACAATTGCATAATCGGGCATAATAGAATTTTACATAGATAAAAGTAAAATCGTATTTTAAAATTATCTTAACGCATTTTCTATGTTAATATATAACTGAACGATCGGACATATCTTTATTCAAATCTTCGTCGTTTGGAAATACTACACTATATTATTTCGACACATTTTTCAATAATGTAAATTTCCATTTGAACTTTAGTCGTTTCCTCTTCTTTTTGAAGTATCTTATTACAATGAATCAAGTCTGAATGTCTCGCTCATTGAATGTAATTGCCCCATCCTATCGTAAACAGATCGCTATTTGTAACAAAAAAAATCGATGTGTATTATCGTTCCTTCCAATAAATTGAGTTTCGTGTCAAACTAAACAATGTTCTACGATTACTGGTTGTTTTGATTTTAGTTCATCCTGATTGTTTGTTATTTAAATAAATGCAATGATGAATAAAGAATAAATGATTGCAAATTGATTTTCACTGTCATTCCTGTCAATAAAACTAATTTCGAGTCAATGTAGAGAAATGTTCTCTGATTCATGTTATATCACACCGTATCTTTTTCTTTTTCTTTTATCCCAATGGTTAATTAACTTTAAAGTTTTACATTTTACTTATTTTGAAATCTACTTAATTTGAAATCTATTTCATAACATTTATAAATTTTAAATGAATTTTTTATTAACGGATAGTTTACACTGATTGTTTATTATTTAAATAAATATAATGATAAACAAAGAATGAATGTCGACAAACGTGATGTTCTTTGTTCTTCCTGTCAATAAAACGCATTTCGTGCCATTCTAAAAAATGTTCTGTGATTCATTTTATAACACCTGCTCTTATTATTTTTATTTTATTTTATCCGATTGCTGATTATTTAAATTGTGTTATTTTTAAAGCAGTTTGGATTTAAAATAAATCCGTTTGAAACTAATAGATAGAGCATTTAATATTAAATCATCTTGTTTTATCTTTGTTATTTTGTCTCGTGTAATTAGAGTTATTCTATTTTCGGATTTGTAAACATTTCTGGTTGCTTTGTTTCTGTTGTTTTGTAAAAATATGAATAAGTTCGTTGCATTTAAAAATATTCTGGAATGATTTTGATGCCGGAAATGCGTTAGAGCCTAATTAGTGCTGAGAATTAAACACGAAATGATTATAAGTTTTTATACATAAAAATACTTTTTTTCTCATTTTAAGAAAACTTTTTATTGTGGCGTTTA
Organism: Argiope argentata; assembly: GCA_026289955.1. Classification (NCBI taxonomy): domain Eukaryota; kingdom Metazoa; phylum Arthropoda; class Arachnida; order Araneae; family Araneidae; genus Argiope; species Argiope argentata. The sequence goes on along the minus strand of JAOUZG010017940.1, from coordinate 1,833,895 downwards.
TCTTTTGAATCTGATTTGTTAAATAATATAGTTGAATAATAACAAATTGTAGAAAACGATATAATAATAGTACCTATTTAGGTAATTCAAATCAGGTTTTAGAGATATGTTTGTTTCAATTTCATGAAAAGAATATATTACACATTTTAAGTAACATAAATATTGCGAGGAATTATAATTATTTTTTTGAGTGACCTTAAATTCCTTTGAGTGGCTTTTTGCTTCTATTTTTATTTATTTTGGTTTGTGAAATCAAAATAATGTTATATACTACTTAAATTTTTTTAAACACTATCAAAAAGTATTTCAGAAGTATTCAAAAAGTATTTTCAAAAGTAAAAAAGTATATCAGAACATTAATTAAACAAGAACATCAGAGGACCAAAGGAACATGTTCTTGTTTAGTCAAAAAAATGTAAGAAAAACAAACAACAAAATGTAAATCTCATGTTCTAACAAAATAAAAAAAAGAAGAAAAGAAAAGAAAAATAAAGAAAGAAAGAAAAAAGAAAAGAAAAGAAAACGACGAAGTACAAATATGACATTCTTGTTTAATAGATAAAATTTAATGCAAGAAAATGAACAAGACATAAACTTTGTATATTTTATCTTTTTTTCTTTTTCATCTCTTTATATTTATTTTGAATTCTTCTCAAAACTTTATACGAAATAGACATGGGTAAATTTTAAAAAAAGTGAGCTACAAAATACAAATTTGACGTTCATGTTTAATTTAAAAAATTAAAGAAAGAAAAACAAATAAAATACAAACTTTACATTTTTATTTAAACATAAAAAAAACCATTTTCACTCTGTCTTGTTCTTAGTTTATCAATCATCGTGCATTAATGTTCTTTAGTTATCAATTTTTTGTACATATCTATAAGCAGAAATAAATCAATAAAATCGAACATAAATATATTAATCAATTTGATTATTATAAAAAAATTCGTGGAAGAGTTTAACAATAAACCGATGCTTTTCAATTACAAAGCAAAATCCCTCTTTGAAATAAAGATTAACTTTAAAGTTTTGTCACAAGCACTTAATACGTTGAGAAATATAGAAAGTATATCCACCTGATTTTTGATTTATTCGCCTGACATTCCACTCCTAATTATTTCTTTTTATTTTGCTTGTCAGAATAAACGTGCATATTCCTTAACAAAGGTAAAAATATTTTAATATTCATATCCTTTTAGTTCGTCACGAATATTGCTTGTGTTTAGCTTCATTGTAATCTCTAATAAATAATTTTTGGTTCATGATTCCCTCAATAAAGTATTTTTAAACATCAAATTGTACTACACATTTAAGCAACTTTATATTAATAGCCTTATATTTTTGCACCATTTTTTGTATATTTTAATTATCTGTGTCGTTTAATTGCACGTTGCTTTTCTCAATACTGTTCTTCACTTTCTAATTTTTCAAGTAAATTACAAAAAAAAAAAAAAAAAAAAAAAAAAAAACAGAATATTTTTTCTTCTGTTTTTGTCAGTGGAAAGAAATTAACCAATTAAATATCTGATGAAATGAAAACTATTTGGATTTCATTACAACAATGAAATGTATTACTAAAAATGATATAAAACAATTTTTATTCAATTACAGAGTTTAGGATAACAATATAGGTCGGGATGACGTGGTTGGTAGAGCGTTGGACTCGTATTTCTTATGTTATGGGTTCGAAGCTCACCGGACAAAAAATTCCCCGAGTGTATGGCAACTGGCAATCGTTAAATCTGTTCGTGGTCGCAAAATTTTCCATGTCGAGTGTAATATCACTGGGGGTACTGGGTCAGAGGTGATCGTTTTCTGTTCCAGGTCTAAATACGATCTGAGATGAGTGGATGAATATGCATGAATGAAGTTCACCCCTAAAAAGGGTTGTGACGTGTGAGTAGCTAAGTCGTACTCTTGGCCCTAGATGGCGCTACTTGTAAGACAAAGAGACGCATTTCTTAGGCTTAAAGCATCTGCTGATCGTATCAGCGGGGGCTTGTCCAAGGCAAGTGCCATTAGTCTCAACAACAACAACAACAGGGTAACAATATACGATGACTGCTCTGGTATTAGCGAAAAGGTAATGTTTTACATTTTAAAACAGTGAAAAAATAAATTTTGCGCGGTAATATTCTGAAAATCCCCCGCAATAATTCATTTGGTCCTCGATAGCTCAGTTTTTAGATTCTCAATCGCATAAAAATGAAACACAAACTCTTGGACTGTATTACTATCATTTTATTCTTAACACCCTTCACACTCACACCGATCGTTACAAAAAAAATCACCAGATGGCATTGGCGTCAGAACAACAATCTCTCAACATTCGTAACTAGTTAGAGTTCCAAGCAACATCTCACATGTAAATATTTCTACTTTCCAAAGTTAATTTTCCGTTTTAGTAGATGTTGGTCAAACATTCTGGATTGTATAACGCTAATGCATATACAGATTCTCTTTTTCCCATAGTAAAGATTATCATTCTCTTTTCAGGAGGATATCTGACAACCCTTTTACCTGTGACTGTCACTTGTCGTGGCTGGCTGGGTGGTTGAGGCGGAACCCAAGGCTGGGGCTCTTCTCCAAGTGCAACCTCCCCCTCTACCTCAAGAACAAAGCCATTGCGGAATTGCACGAGTTTGATTTCCGGTGTACTGGTAAGTGAATGTTTATTTAATGTTTTATTAATTCATTAAAAACTAACTTTCTCGCCTTTATGGTAGTTCTTTAGAGTAGTTGTAGTTGTTAGTCGGGATAGCCTGGTTAGTAGGGAGTTGGATTCGCATCCCTTGTGCTGCGAGCTCGAACCTGTTCGCAAAGCTCTCCATGTCGGGAGTTTATACCACTGGGGATTCTGAGCCAAAGGTGATCGTTATTCGAGTGCTCAGAGGTCCATACCCTCAGAAGCAACTACACCCCTCCTTCCGTTGTAAAGCCGAATACGAGAACAATTGTAATTATTTAATAAAAAGTAACTAAAATAAAAAAATTTCTAACATGATCACAAAGTTCTACATATCGAGAGTTATACCACTGGGGATACTGAGTCAAAGGTGATCATTATTCGGGTGCTCAGAGGTCCATACCCTCAGAAGCTACTGCACCCCTCCTTCCGTTGTAAAGCGGAGCACGAGAACAACAATTGTAATTATTTAATAAAAAAGTAATTAAAATAAAGTTTTTCCTAACTTTCTAAAGTTTTCCTAATATCCAAAGTAGGAATTGATTTTAAAAAATTGTTTTTTACTTTACTTTTGCATAAATGTTTTCCTTACATAGTTCTTATTGCTAGTAGCTGTACTTTGTTTTGATAATCTGTAAATCGATCTTCTTTGCAGTGTTGATGGTATCACACAGAAGCCTATTTATTGCCGGATGCATCGGCAATAGTTCTTCAAATAATGAAGAACCTTTTTAACAAATTCTCTATAACGATGGAAGTTTATCACATTTCCATTCTTAAGTTTAAAATAATTTTTAAGCTTTTTTTAATCAGAGATATAAATTTATTCGTACCTCTGCCTAGTAGACTCTTCAGAGCTTTAGTGGCGTGGTATCTAGTTTTTTTTTTTTTAATTACGGGTTTAGTTTGAAAACCAAGATAAAATAATGCAAATGAAGAATGAAGTGACTTCTTTTTAAAAAATAAAAGAATTTATTTAGAATTAAACGGAAAAATTTACAAAAAGGAGTATTTACAAAGAAATATTGAATGGATTAAAACAGGGAGATATGAAATAAACAGAAAGTTAGATTATTTCTTCTGGGGGGGGGGACGTTAGAAGTAATACAAACATTGTGTGACTGAAAACCTATTAACGCATAGCTTTGCGAGCTGGAAACGTCTTTATCGTACCGGGGTTAGTGGGCCTCTGCCTCAATATTAATTGTGACAGTTTTTCAAAAGCTCGATAGATGGCGTTGTTGTGGAATGTTGTATTAATTAAAATCATCGTCCTCCGGGAAAGGATCTAACCTTTTACAATTCTCGCTTTGAATTACGTCTAACATGGGACGTTGATATAAGAAAAATAATGAAAGATAAAATGATGGTTAAATAAAATAGCTCCATGGGCTATCCTATATATATATATATATTGGTTTTCAACGTATAAACTCCTTGTGTGGTAAACAATTATACCACAAGGCTTACAGATGTAATTCATTTCACAATTAACAATAGGATGAATTTCGAAAATAAAGACATAGGCACAAATACAAAGAAAAAAAGAGGGGGAAGGCAAATGCACAAGTTAAATGCACAAAATTGCTCACATACTAACAGAAAAACAGTAGATGATTTTATCAGCTTTAGTTTTGTTAAATGTTAGCTGTGTATTTATGTTGCAATGCTGTAAATGTGATTTGTGCGCAAATTTTTATAAAAAACTGTTGTGTGGTTACAGTTAGTGAACAAGTATTTCAATTAAGGTAACATCCTTGAATTTATTACGACAAAATACTAATAGTCTTTACATTGCTTTATTAAAGTACAAAATATATTATATTCAGGAAAAAAAACTAACGGAAAATTACAAATTTAAATATATCAGTAAAATGGCAATTTTTTTAATTGGAAGAAAAAAAACCCTTTCTCTTTTTTTAAGAAAAAAAAGAGGCATAAACCAAAAACCTTTTACTTTAGAGGCTTGTCAAAGTATACACTTAAAATATTACAGATATTTAAAAAATATATATCTAGTTTCTGAACTAAAAAAGAAGTTGTATTTCTATCCATCCTTTAAATATTAAAGCTCGTCAAATAAATAACACTTAATGTTATTTTTTTCACATTGTGAAATATCAAGGTAACTATAAAATATTCTTAATTGGATAAATCACATTTTATATAGTTTAGTAACTGTAGAGCATATTCAAAAATTATTATACAAAATTTGAATTAAAAAATATGCATTAGACTTCATTTATTAGGTGTTTTTATTAGAAAATTGTATCAAAAATTAGAAATAGCATCTGAAGATATAATATAACATGCAAATATATACAAATGCAAATATCAAAATCATTTTAAGTTTCCAAAAAAATAGACTTAGAAACATAATTCTAACCGTTTTGTAAAAAAACTTGTTCAAGCGTTAAAAATATTAATTTTTTTAAAAAGTCATAATCTCTCAAAAAATTAACTTTTAACATGGTCTCCTACTTTAATGTAACAGAACACAATCTGGTCCTCAATAGAAAATCTAATAATAAAGACGAATGAGGATGAACGAATTATATGCCCCCTTCCCCAATACTGCCACATTCAATAAGAGGAATAATTATCTATAAGTGCCCTAAGGGGGATGTAGAATGTTCCCCTTTCCAGTGGACTGTCCTTTCAAATTCTATCCAATCCAAGTCAGGGGTTTTGTTGGTGACGCCTTCGCGGATGTCAACAAGTGACTTATCTGGTCAGAAAAGAAGTGTTGCACAGTTTCAGTTTCCTTTTTCTTTATGGTGGACTTAGTCGCATTCCCTCACCTTCCCTTTCTAGACGTTCTCCCCTCTTTCGATTAGTAAGGCTTTATCCAGATTTGTTGCTTCTCTACTTTTGTGGTCTTCCAATCGATTATTACTTCAATGGCAATCACCTCTTTTTTTCAAAGCATTTATTTTAACTTTTTTGCGCACTAAGTATGTGAAAATAAAAATCATCGAAAATTCGATGACAAAATTTTGGTAATTCCTCCTTCCCCCTTTTTTTTAAATTTGAAAACGGCATTTATGAAACCATAAGTCTTTTTTCATCTCCCAAAAAACATGAACCTACACCCTTCGAATTTTACTGAATTAGAAACAGTCATTCTTATTTTCTTGTTTACGAAGCGTACAAGTAAAAAAAATCTTTTATACTGGAAGAAAGTATTGCTGGTGACAGAAAATCGATTTCAAAATTTTTATACTTCACGCCCCCCCCTTTTTTTTGGAATTTGAAAACGACATTTATGAAACCATATGCCTTTTTTCACCTCCCAAAATGCATGAACCTACACTCCCTCGAATTTTACTGAATTAGAAACATTTTTATATTCTTGTATACGAAGTGTACAAGTTAAAAAAATTTCTTTTATACAAGCAGAAAGTATTGCTAGTGACAGAAAATTCGAATTCAAAATTCTGATGAATCTTATCGTTTCAGATTCTCTCAATTCCAAAAAACATATTATTTGAAAATTGCTGGTCCGTCTGGGAATACGACAACTAAAAAACGCTTAGAACTGAATAAATGAAACTTGGTACATGATCTTTGCATTATGTTTGTGGCCGGCGTCCTAGCAAAGAGGTAGCGCTTCTTCCTCGTGATCTGGATGTCCCAGGTTCGAGTCCCGGTCAGGGCATGGTTGTTCTTCTGTGTGCTATCTGTGAGATGTGTGATTGTGCCCACCTGTAAAAAGGGGCTGTGCAAGCGAATGTGTGTCTATCAGTTAGAAGTCGGACTTCTTCCCACGGGTGCTCAGAGGTCCTTACCCACAGAATCTACTGCACCCCTTCTTCCGTTGTAAAGCGGACACAACGCCATCATCATCATGTTGATAGATTTTGGCTGAGAAAGTCTGTATGTCCAACTGTCCAAATAATAGCTAATATGGTAACTAGAAAAATTTCTATCATGATACTGTTTTGTCTAAAACTGAAAGAAGACATTATAATCATGATAATGTGTTGTCTAAAATTGAAACTAAGTCATTTCTATCATGATACTGTTTTGTCTAAGACTGAAAGAAAACATTATAATCATAATAATGTGTTGTCTAAAACCGAAAGAAAACATTATAACCATGATAATGTGTTGTCTAAAATTGTAACAAAACAATTTCTATAATGACATTGTTTTGTCTAAAACTGAAAGAAAACATCATAATCATGATAATGTGTTGCCTGAAATTGAAACAAAACCATTACGATCCGGAATTCTGCATTGTCTAAAATTGGAGCAAAACCGTTACAACCAAGATTCTGTTTTTTCTAAAACTAAAACAAAACCATTACGATCGGGATACTGTCTTGTTTAAAACTGAAACAAAACATTGTAATCATGATAATGTTTTGTCAAAAATTGAAACAAAACTATTATGATCTTGTTTCTTTTTTTTTGTCTAAAACTGAAACAAAACCATTACGATCACGATACTGTTTTGTCTAAAACTAAAACATAACCATTACGATCAGAATACTGTCTTTTCTAAAAATGAGACAAAACCATTACGATCAGGATGATACTATTTTGTCTAAAACTGAAAGAAAACATTATAATCATGATACTGTTTTGTCTAAAACTGAAACAAAACCATTACCACCATGATACTGTTTTATCTAAAATTGAAACTGAACTATTATGATCATGATTCTGTTTAGTCTAAAACTGAAACAAAATCCTTACGATCATGATTTGTCAAAATAACCAAAGCGACCTTTTTCACGGCCATTTCTTCAAAATCTTTTCCAAGAAGAGACTGAGTTTTGTTGGCGTCGCCGGTATAGACGTCGACACTTGACTTATCGTCGGAGGAAAGAGAACTTCCACGAGTTTGAAAGCTTCCCTTTCCGTTCGGAGGGACCCCCTTCACACCCCACACCAGTATCGTTTTTATTAGAGGGGCTTTATTCTGATCTGTTTCTTCGGTTCTTTTTGTCGTTTCAGAGGAGAGCCACCGACTGAGATGACTTATCAAAAGAAACTTCTCTCTTTTTATTGCGGTGTAACTCTTTCTTATCTTCGTTTTACAGTTTGGTGTTTGCAGAGATATTTTGTTCTTAAAGGGCGATAAATCTTTGCCGGGGTATTTAAGAAGTATATTGCTGGAAAGATTTTGGCGTGAGATTTTCTGGGAAAAGTTTTTCGGTGTATTTGTCTTTCGAGGTGCCGGTTGAAAAAGTTTGGCTTTTATTGGTGTGTCTGAGTTTACTACTAAGTCTGAAAGATTTCTTTTACTGCAAAATATTTGTGTTGATGTTATGTGATTTTTTAAAAAAAGAACGATTTTAGTTTCTTGTTTAGTACTGCTTTTTTTCTTTGATGGTTATTTAATTTATTGGTTTTTGAGTAGATAAGCTGGGAAATGGAATTGGGAAAAATTAAGCTGATAAATGTAATAACTTTATTCCATTGATAACAAGTGGGAATGTTCTCCCTTCAATTTTCTTATATATTTTTTTCAGTATGGTGTGTTTTGAACTTAACATAATCTGATAGGGAAGTGAATGTATGTTTTGGAACTCTTCCCTTTGTCCAATTAGTTTCGACATATGATAAAAATCTAACTGAAAATATATTTTGGAACTAACCGCTTTGTGCAATATGTTCTGGCTTGCTATAAAAACTTACAGATTTAATATCATGTACACAACAAACGTTTTATCTATTTCATAGTGAATTTAATGTCTGTTTTGAGACTCTTTCCTTTGTTTAGTATGTTTCAGCAGGAGATTTATGCATACGGCCTAAATTTTATTTATTTTTTAATAAATTGAATGCATATTTTTTGAACTCTCCCTTTTGTCCAGTCTTTCAATGTGAGATTAAAAAATCTATGGATTTGATATCAGGTTTAAAGTTCACATTCTATTTATCTCGTAGATATATAAGGAATATATAAGGAATGTATACCTTGGAATCTTCCTTTTGCACAATTTGTTCCAACATGTGATAAAAATTTACAGATTTAATATCATGTATGAGGCTGTTTTATTTATCTAGATTGTAGCATTTCCGATTTATTTTTTGTGTGAAATATATACCATTAGTAATCAAAATATGCTCTTTAAAACGAGAAAAGTTTTTTTTCCATAATGTATCAGTATTTGGTGATGATTCTATTTGTTATTTTAATGCGCATTGTAATTATTCCATTATTAGTACTTCTGATCTGAATACCATTATTAGTGGTTACAGTAACGTGACTGGCGAGTAAAAGGATTTTGTTTCTTGATGTGCTATGGTCTAGTAACATTTCTGTTTGTCATTTTAATTGTTTTATTATTAGTATTTCCAGTCCGAACGCCATTTTTAATATTTCTGATATCGTGACTAGGCAGAAAAAGGATTTTGTTCCGTGATTTGTTAAAGTCTGGTGATAATTCTATTTTTCATTTTAATACATATTGCACCTATTTCCTTATTAGTATTTTTGGCTTGACTGCCATTATTAGTATTACAACTGGCAGAAATAAGTTGGTTTTTTGCCAACGTTTGGTGAAAAATACATTTCTCATTGTAATATTTATAGTAATAATGACGACACCAATATTTTTGTCTGAATTTGTTTCTGCATCGCCAGTGGGAAAATGTATTGTTAGTGATTCATTTAGTCTTAAAAATAAACATATCGCATATTATCATACGAATATCATTTCTTTCTTCGGAAATTTCTGAATAAACAACATCAATTCGCTTGACTCGTATGGAGTCCCTTGTACCAAAGTAACTTTTAATGAACTAATTTATAGTCACTTGGTATTTTCAATTATGTAAAGAATTTTATGTAATTTCAAAAAATACATTTTTGAGGTTTGTTTAGGTAATATTTTATAATTTTACAACAAACTATTACCCTGTTTAAAATGATAACATTCAGATTTAAATTATATTTAAGTTTTATTTGATTATTTCAGTATTGTTTTTCATATAACTATTTGAATTTTTTTACTTTAGTGCATTTAATTAAAAACATATCAATTTTTCAACGTTTTTATTGCAGCTTATTGCATATTTATTAAGATAAGATTCTGTTACTCATTGATGAAGTTTTTCTTAAAAGTGAAATCGATTAATTGGTTAGTTAAATTAAAATGTGATGTTAGTTGAATGATGCTTCCTAGAATTGAATATGAGAAAACATTTCTAGTTGCCATAATATTTATTGTAAGGAAATATAAATTAAAAGCTAAAAGTAATAAATTTTGAAATAAAAAAATTATACTTTTTAATTGGTTTAAAAAGTGTTTTTTAAAAATAAATAATCGCATTATTTTTTTCTACACTAGTATAATTTATTTTGTGTCCTTTGTAGTACATAAATGGAAAAAGTGCTTAATCAGATAAAACTAATCTGTTACGGATGATAGTAAATAATAGTGTTTTATTTAAATTCAAATTTACAATACTTTTTTGATCATATATTTTGAATATCATTGAAAATCTTCTGAATCTTGTATATCTTCTGTTTATAATATCTTTTATATGATTTATGATAGTTTTTTAAATTTTTCTTTCATTGTAATTTTTTACAACTAATCAGGTTTTTTAATACATTCAATTTTTAAATGTAAAAATTATATATTATTAAAAATTGGAATAGAATCTTCTCTATCAACAAATTTACTTAAATCCCCCAAATTAATTACTTAAATAATAAAATAAGTAAAGAATTTAGTGGGGAAATTACCATCTATAAATATATATCAAACGATTTTTTTAATAGCAGTTTCATCCTAAAAGATTCGTCAGTTCATTAGACATACCAATCGTTTGCTAATTAAATATGACTATACAAATTGGAATTAAAAACTATTTTAGGGATTTCAATTTTTGAATATCGAATTGAACTTATATGTGTGTAATTTTTCACACAAAATTGAATTATAAGTAATTTCTTACTCTTCACGCTATATAAAATTCAATAATTAATTTCCGAAAATAAATTATCTTGAGAATTATAATCAAATTAATGGTTTTAAAAAGAGACTAAGAGCTAATAAACGTATGTTACCATATAAACGCTCGTTGTTAGCTGTGAAAAACGAAAAAAAAATTATTTAAGACTTTTGACAAATACGTTCTTAATTTTGAATAGCAGTAAACGTTCTTAAATTTGAATATTAGTTACCGTTCTTAAATTTGAATATCAATAAATGTTCTTAAATTTGAATATCATTAAACGTTCTTAAATTTGAATACCAGTAAACGTTCTTAAATTTGGAT
>JAOUZG010017940.1:1798793-1815455 GCA_026289955.1 Argiope argentata | reverse complement strand
TGGCTAAGTCACTTTTAGCTAAACCACACTCGAGATTTTCAATTACCGAGTTCCAATTCTCTCTGAATTTTTGGAATTAAGTTTATTTTTCCTTGAATACATTAATCCTGGGTAAGTCACTTTGAGCCAAGTCATACCAGATTTTCCGATTGGGCACGAAGGCACAGGGATTTAAACCATAAAACTGAATAACCGGACCGCCGCAATAACAACGCTGGCGGAAAGTAGTTGAATCCTAAGAATCATCACCGGCCACGGTACAACTTTTGCAGTAATAATAATATATATACCAATTAATTAATTAAATGTTATTAATTAAAAATCCATTTTCTGTCTGTAGGTTGTACGGTGGAAACAACCAAAAGACCGAGTAAAAAGTATAACGATTTTTTATTCTGCACATAAAGGTAATATATAGGTAACAAAGTACAGACGAAGCGCACTTAAAGCAGAGTTGTCGTAAACAGCATGGCACAAACAACAAATAGGACCCATAGATTTCTGAGACTAGACCAAATAATTTTTCCTACTACTTTAAAATTTTTCAAAATTCTAACATGTCTTATATGACTTTTCTCTTCCCTTCCCTTAAATGAAAGAGAGATTCATAAAAATGTATCCGTATTTTCAAACTAAATGTTGTTATTTAAAAATTCATTATCTCCCTGTGAGTTGTAAGGCGGAAACCACCAAAAGGTTGAGTAAAGTGTATAATGATTATTTATTCGGTGCGACCGGATTGACCATCACCCGCTTGGCACACTTTTCAAAATCGCCAACTCGCCGAGCTCTTGTGTATTGTCTCCTGGAAGAAGATTTCCTCCAACGAGGCACCACCATTGCCATATTTGGCGCTTAATCGCCGTGGTTAAAAGGTGTTGATGTTCTTTCCGGATCAACCCTTTATTCTACTCGAAAAGGTGAATATAGGTAACAAAGTGCAGATAAAGCAGAGCTGTGATAAACAGGATCTCATAAGCAACAAATTGTTAACGATTACCATAAGCATTAAACTAGAACTGCATGAATTAAAGACTTTTTATCGCAGATTCACGTCCGACAGCAGAAGTCTCATTTACGCCAAGGAATCTGTTCTTATTTCAATTTTCCCTTCAAAGTAATTTTTAGCGTATATTTATATTTCTATGGCAGTAAAATTAAGAACTATTTAGCAACCGATATATTTCAGAGCTTTTTGTGTTGCGGTTTAAACCAGGTGACAGTCACATATGCTAGACAGCAGGTCTAAATATATGTGACTGTAATAGTTAATTTGGAGCGTCATGTTTGTGTCAGGAAAGTATGTGCTAAAAAGTGTAACTTTAATAATTAATTTAGACCATCATGTTTGTGTAATTAAAGTGTATGCTAAAAAGTGTGACTTTAATAATTAATTTGGAACGTCATGTTTGTGTCAGGAAAGTATGCTAAAAAGTGTGACTTTAATAATTAATTTAAAACTTCAGGTTTGTGTCAGGAAAGTATGACTTTAATAATTAATTTGGAACGCCATGTTTGTGGCAGGAAAGTATGTGCTATTTTGATGGGAATTATCTAGAGGAAGTTAATTTGGGATTATATGTTTCTTCCCAGGGTCTGAAGACGATCGTCCAGCAGGGTGCTCCCGCGAGCCCATGTGTCCCCATCCCTGCTCTTGCTATGACGGGGTTGTCGACTGCCGAGATAAGGGCCTGAGCCGGATACCAGATCACATTCCTGATACCGCCACGGAACTGTAAGTATCTAATTTCAGTGGTTATGTAATAAAAATGTGTCTTACCTTACGAGAGTCACATTCATAATTGCGTAACGAAAAAATTCCAACATTGCTTCTAATTTGTCTTTATTTTTTGTTCTAATTTTCGTAATAATTTTTTTAAACATTTGAATGATAATTAAAAATTCTTTGTGCGTCTTTGAAGCGATTCATGTCAAACAATGGAAATTCTAATAAATAAATTTAATTGTTACAAAATTAATGATTCTAATTCATTAAAGAAATCTTTTTGTAATTTTTAATACCTAGTATTGAAGGCATATTTATAAAACAAGATTAAAATGAAATCTGCTATGCCTATTTCAATGTATCATGTCAGAACATCATTTCTTGAACGGCCAAGCACCACGTGCTCGTGCAAGTTAAATTATGTTTTTATTCATTTTAATCGTTCATTGAATGAGTCACTTTAGTACTGCAAACGATTTAAAAAAAGCTTTGTCTCGCATTTATTGTTTGTTAAAAAATATCACATTTCCTGTTTATTTCATTTCGTATAATCACGTTGTCAAAATGACATTTTTCTGGGTTTTATTTGCTATACTCATTAGATTATTTTTTAAAATCAGAGATTTTGTAAATGCGATGGCAACGCATTATTAAAAGCTGATTTTTTTGTGATGCTCGTGCATATAATATTTCAATTTTTCGCCAACGGTTTTTCTAAATATTTCGCATACGTATTTTTGTTGGCGCAACAAACCTCATTTCCCATAATAACATCATATTCTCACATGATAATAACAACTAAAAGGTATAGTTACAATAACAAAGTAAGCATTATTTCATGAAAAGAGTATCTTAAAGTAACATTCACCATTTTATATCCCGATAATTAATTGATTTGTATGGCTGTATTTGACTACTAAATAGAAAGTTATAGTGACAAGAAATTGTACCCAACTTTCCGACGTGGTATTTTAAGACCATTCGCTTTTGTGGAGGGGATGTTTTACATCTTGAAAAAGTCTCTTTTTATCATGTCAGAACATGATATTGTTTTGGGAATGAGGTTTTCTGGCGTAAACAAAAACCCGTATACTAAAAATAAAAAAAATTATAATTTACACGAGCATCTCAAAAAGTCTGTTTTTAATATCGCGTTGCCATCGCATTTACAAAAGCTCTGTTTTTAAAAAAATAAGTTAATGACGACAGCCAATAAAACCTAGACAAATGTCATTTTAAGCACGCGATTAAATGAAATGAAATAAATGCGATAATTTTTTAAACAATAAATGCGAGACAAAGTTTTTTGGATCGTTTGCCATACTAAAGGAATTCATTCAATGAAACAATTAAAATGAATAAAAATATAATGTAACTTTGCACGAGCACGTGGTTCTTGGCCGTTCAAGAAATGATGTTCTGACCTGATACATTGAAATATGCATAGCGGATTTCATTTCTATTTTTTTTAAATTTATTACTTTACATTCATAATTTGTTTGAAATTTAAAAGAAAGAAAGTATTAATTATTACATGATCTCATCTTTCATTTTGTATAAATTCATAATACATTCACAGGAAAAAAGCGTGACTTCTCACGAGTTTTCACGCTAAAGACATTCTCCAAAATTCTAAGAAATTAAGGTTAAAGAACTCATAAAAATTTATTTCAAAAATAATGATTAGAATTTCAGATATTTTCTGACTCTTAGATTGCATTAATTAGAATCTTTTATAATGTTTTTCTTTCATGCCAATTTAATTTCTGTAATTATCATAACACTGCAAGCATCGATTTAAAACTAAAATTCCAAAGCTTATAAAAGAAAACGTGTTTTTATGTTAACAACCTCTCAAATTCTGTTAGTTAACACTTGATCTTTCTAGAAAACTAGTGACTCATAAACTAGTACTTGCCTTAAGGTATCAAAATTCTACCACGGCATTCTTCCTAGTAATTACCGAACTAATTCTTATTGGCGATTATTTTTACCATGCTGCTGAGTCATACTATACTTTATTAATCAATAAGGGTTACTAGCTGTTTTAAGATAAACTTGTTTTGTCTACACACGTATCAACGTGATAGTGTAATTTTTGATGCACGGTATACTTTGGTAATTACTCTTTAATTATGCGGATTACACGCTGCGTGATCTTTAAGAAGATCACTGAATGTTTAATATAACTTTGATGATTTCTTTTTGCATAAATATGTTTTCTTTTTCAGGCGGCTGGAGCAAAATCAAATTCGTGAAATACCACCGAAGGCATTTTCGTCTTTCAAAAGGCTGAAAAGAATGTAAGTTGTGCTGCTATTTACTTTCTTGTTGGAATTACTGCTATTTACTTTCTTTTTTCAAAAATCTATAATATAAAATATATTCGGTCTGGATTCCTATTTGTACTTGATCGTATCCGAAATAAAAAAAAAAGAAGATTTTGTACTTCTTAAGAAATATGAACTCGAATTTTTTAAGAGGCAGTACGTTTCAAAATTGCCCCAGAACTAAAAAAACAAAGTTTTTTTAGAATAATGTCTATCGTTCTGTCTGCCAGTCTGCGAATAGAAAAAAATATTAATTGTTTTTTACCATGAGAGAACATGATGTTGTTATGGTTAGGAAGTTTTGATACCCCCGAAATTTATAGGCTTAAATTATTTTTACTATTGCATTATTACGTATGCTTCTTTCACAGCAGATGCGTTTTTAAAAGACTGACGAAGAACTATGACATCATAGATGTTGTTTCTTCTCAAAATCCACCGATCTCCAAAACTTTATTTGCCAGCTAGAAAAATTTAAAAAATTAAAAAATTAAATTGAAAATGTATTATATATATGTATATATATATATATATACAGAGAGAGAGAGAGAGAGAGAATTTTCGTGATATTGTATATTTGTTTATGCAAAGCATCTTAATCAAATCAAGATAATCATGAGCTACTATATGCAATAATAGCATTTACCCTTGATTGCGTAAGCGTGGAAATTTTGATGTGTACTAGAGAAAATTGAAGGTATGATGTGAAATGTTATTAAACCGTATCATTATGGTGCTGTTGGAAACAGAGTCTGATTTAATATAATCGAGAAACTTGTAAATCATTGAAAGATAAAAAGGGATTTAAAAGGGAAAATTTCAAAATTTATTTTTATTCCAATACCGTAGTCTGGCCAAAACAAAATCAAGATGGTATCCGTTGAAAATAAAGGCGAAGATAATCAGAGCACCCTGTGCATGCTTGAATTTTCAACGCCAATTGAATCAACGCAAATGCTTGAATTTCCTGCGCCAGTTGGGGTAACGCAACACTGATTAGAAATTTTTAATTTTCTTTATACTGTTTTAATTGAATTCAAAAGTACTTCAAAATGAATCCGAAAAATCGATTACTTAATAATGTTTAGTTTTAAATACGTCAGATACTATAAAAATAAACAGAATCGTTTGAAATAATCGTTCGGAAACATGTTAAGCCTTATTTCGTTAGAACCTTTACTTATTTGACGGTTGGGAAATGAAAAGACATTTGGCGTGGAACAAACAGTTTTTAATGAATTAAAAAAAATTAACCGCTCAATTAGCTAGGATAAATAGCAACCTATGTCTTATTCTAGGCTATAATCTATCTCTGTTCTAAATTTCATCCAATTTGGTTGAACTGTTCTGGCGTGATTGACGGACATCATCCATCCATCCAAACTTTCACATTTTTAACAGTAGTATAGATTATTCATTATTCAGTTTTTTAAAATATTACACTTTTAAATAACAATTCAATTATAATAACTTTTTGTTCATTTCAGCATAAATATAATATTTGTGTGTTCCAAATCCACTTGAATATAAATAATTCACTTCTTTCCCATCCAAAAGCGCTAAACTATTCTGCAGGTGTTTGGTGATTACTACTTGAGCTTTAATATTCTTCCAGTATCTCAAGAGCCCCAAATGGATTTTGTCATAAGTATCCGACATGAAGTCTCCTGGTGCCTTAACACCCCATTTCTAGACTCCGAACTTGCATCCCACGATGCCCATAAAGCTTTGTGCGCTTTCCAATCCTGAGGTACTGGAGAACCTTCCTCCAGTTTGACAAGTGACGTATGATTTGGGGGAACGGCGGTTTGGGTGGTATATCTGTTTCCAGCCTTGCCTGATCTCCTGATCAGGATTCTCTGCTGTGCCTCGTTTTCGGCCTCTCTGGGGCAGGGGGAGAGAGGCTACGTGTCTCGTTTGAGAAATTTACTGTCTTCTGTCTCATTGCCTTCGCTAGGTGTATGAATTAAAAACTTGTTTGCTGCTTTTTTGACAGTTGTTGCTTTTTCTTCGCAGATGCAACTGTTCGAGGGTTTGCTGTATTGTTTGGATAGTTCTGGGAGGTTTGTTTGGAAATGCATAAATGAATCGGTATTGCTGAAGACCTGCTTGTTGTTGGTATTTCGTGGTGGAAGATTGGTATGTCACGATTTGAGGCAGGTTCGAATAGATTGATGTTTTTCGGAAAAGAATCGTCGCTGGGAAATTGAATGGTGAAGATGGCAAGCAAGATTGTGACGAAAATAAATGAACTTTGGGAAAGATGTATTAATTATATGAAAGAGAGGGGCTTGACGGATATATGTTTTCAGTTTCCGTGGTAGAATATTTTTTGAAAATGTTGATTCCTGAATATATGTCTTTGTAGCCTGGTCGCCACGCCAGAAAAAAGAATTTGGGGGGAGGGAGACTTTTGATACCAATAGGGGTCACAAAAACTATTAAAATATATTTAATAAATATTTTATTGTCTTGGAGAACAGATTTTCAAACTATGCATATTGAAACCTGAAGAAGTTACATTCTCTTCTCTTTCACAATATTCAGAAAAATGATAAGTTTTTTTTTCAAATTTCTCAATAATAGCATATTAAAATAAATCAAAATATTGCTTGTATAAGATATTTCATGAAATCTTTGATTATGATTAATCCAAAAATTTTAGACAATTTTAATTTCACTATCGAAGTATCAGATTTTTGTATTAGAATATCAATTTGAGAATATACTACAAAGAAAAGTATTATTAGGCATGCGCACGCAAGCACGCACGCACGCACACACACACACACTTCAAATTTTAAGAAAGGTATAAAAATGAAATTTGTGTGAATAACATTTTCTGATTCCGAATTTTTTATTTTCTCCTTCCTAAGTATATGTGAGCTATAATTGATTGCTTAAACTCAAACGGTCTATCTTCTAAACGATAAACACATTTATTACTCGTTTTTATAAAGCACACTTCGATAGTTTAAATATTTTATTATACAATAAAATTATAATTTCTGAATTTTATGCTGAAATAAACTAGGTTAAAAAATATAAAGAGTATTGTTCAGTTTTGGACATTATCATAAACAAAGTGCCTTCAGTGTCAAGAGGATAGTTTCCTGGGTACCATTCGGTTTTAAGGGCGCCCTAAAAGCGCCAAAAAAATTTCACCGAATTATAAAAGTAAACATAAGTTTCCTATATCATATGTATAGGAAATAAACTATATAGCATTAAAGAACAAACTGTATAGTTTGTTCCTTAATCGAATCACTTGCCATATAGTTGACGATTGAAATCGCCAAATTGGCGATTTTTTTCTTAGAGCCGCTATTACAATCGAGAATTACTATTTTCAGTTCAAGAATGCCTGTGTAATGTGAGTTCGATTTAATATTTAAGTACTTGGTGATAAAATTATTATAATAAAATGAATTTAAAACATGCTTAATGTATGTAGAAATCTTAAACTAATATTTACTTTTTTTCCTTATTCTTGTAGAGATTTGAGTAACAATGAAATATCTAAAATTGCCGGAGACGCTTTTAGCGGATTGAAAACTCTTACTTCGCTGTAAGTATTTATAGTGCCTTGTTTTTGCATCAGTATATATATAAACTTTTATTACTGTTATTAAGAATTCCGCTGGCTTTCATTCTTTAACAATATGCGGCTAATATAAATGCTTTACATTATAATTCAGTACTTACGTATTAGACCGTCGATCTTTATCACCAAATTTGAAGGCGTCGCCAACGAGTTGCTAAATCACCATTATTTAAAAATTGTTCAAACCTTAATTGCCGTCCACCATTTTATTGGCTTCTTTGCGTCGACGGTTTATCGCCAAATTTGAATCCGTCGCCAATGAGTTACTAAACCGTTGGCGTTGACGGTCTAATACGCAAGTACCTATAACTCTCGCTCTATAAAGTATCATATTAGGCTGTATTTTGCTTGAGCTTCAAAATAATGTTTAAGTTTCTTTATGGCAAGATATAATGCGTCTTTATTTTTATGACTCCAATGATAAACAAAAAAAAAGAAGCAAATCTTGAGATTTTTCATGCATAATACAGTTTGGAGATCTTATCATAAACTAAAAATCATAAGTTAAATAAATGAACGTTGCAATTTTGGCTTAGTTTGAAAATCAACAAGTAAACCCAGGAAATCATTGGCGAAATTTTGGCATCTTTTCCATTACAGAGCTTGGCGATCTTGGCGTAATCTTAAAAAAGGCCAAATAAATCCTTGAATTCTAATCTTGGCATCTAATATATAATGGAGCATGATGACCGATAAATAAATTCATTAGATGCTTTTCCGTTAATCCGGTACAAACTAAAAATCCCCAAATAATGTAGAATTCCGCCAAACTTTTTTGGCGATTTTTCGTTTGCTCCCGGCTAACGGAAAAGTACTATCCATTATCTTATGGTTTTTAGCGTAATCGGAAAATTATCATCTAAATCCTATTCATGAAAACAAAGAAATACTTAAATTTTGTCAGTTATATAAATGGTTATGACTTTTTCTTGGCAATCATTTATAACCTTCTGTCACATGTAAATATATTATTTTGTGCGGCATAAATTAAAATCAGTGAACCCATTATCTTGGCGTATTCTGAAAATCGCCAAATAAATGCATGGGCAATAAAGATAAGCAAATATCAAAGATACTATGTTTTTTATCTGTCATTAGAAAATGTGAACTAAATATTAAACTTTCTCCTTGTTAATTAAAATGTAGGATCAATTATCTTAGCTAACTAATTTTCATTTTAGTATATTTAAAACAAACCTTTAAAAAAATATTAAATTTCACGAAAATCTAAAAAAAAATTATATTCACTTTAAATATACTTTAAAAAATACGCTTCTACTAAAAAAATATAAATAGATTGAACATAAGAATAATGTTTAAAATATTGCAGTACAGGATTTTATGTACAGTATAAGATTTCATTTCATTCAAATCATCAAAGTAAATAAAAATATGTTTCAAGGGAAAAAATAAAATAAGGAAAAAAAACCTATTTCATTCTGTTATTGTAACACCTGTTTAATTGTATTTTTAAAAAATAAATTAGAAGCTTTCAAACTTTTAAAACCTATACATATAAATTGTTTATCGATGTGATTAGTGAAATAACCCTTATCAGATTAAAATTTAAGATTCTATTTTTTAAAAGTTCATATCTTTCAGTTTCTATAAAAATTTAGTAAAGTAATACTTTTATTTAACTACTCATCCATGTACTTATTACTCTATTTGCTTTGTATTTCAAAAAAAATTTGTATTTACTTTTTAGTGTTCTCTATGGAAACAAAATAACAGATTTAACGAATGGAGTATTTAAAGGACTTACGTCACTGCAACTTCTGTAAGTAGAATTTCTTATTTTCAATTTGTTACTTTAATTGGAGAATGACGTAAAAAATAACGTAAACAAATTTTATTGATCTCGAATTCTAGGAATGTATCAATAATTTTTTTTATTTATAATCGTTTCAAATTACATGGTATTAGTTTAATAGATAAAAACTATTCGCACGATTTTTATCTTGTCAGAACATGATGCTGTTTTTGGAATGAAGATTTTGGCGTCAGAAAAAATCCGTCGGTGAAAAAAAAAATTATTATCTGCGCGAACATCTCAAAAAAATCAGCTTTTAATAACGCGTTGCCATTGCATTTACAAAAGCTTTCATTTTTTTTAAAAAAAAGTGAATTGCTACAGCAAATGAAACCTAAAAATGCCATTTAGAGCATGTGATTATATGAAATAAAATAAATAGGAAATGTGAAATTTTTTTAAACAATCAATGCGAGGGAAAGTTTTTTTTGGATCGTTTGCAATACTAAAGTGACTCGTTCGATGAAAATGAATAAAAATATAATTTAACTCGCACGAACACGTGGTGCTTGGCCGTTCAAGAAATGGTGTTCTGACATGATACATTGAAATATGCACAGCAGATTTCATTTTTATCTTTATTTTATTACTTGAACCCCTTACCAATGTTATGAGATTTTATACAATTATTTTTAGGTAACTTGTGACAATCATATCCGAATCGTGAACAATATGACAGGCAGTTTAAATGAGTATATGTTCTAGTTATTAATAATGTCCATCTAACATAAACCATATATTACTATTTAACTTGTTCGTGCAATTCCGTTATATTCATATGTTCCAATCTTACTAAAGCGAATAAATGCATTCCATTTTAATAGTTTAATAGCCAGAAAATCTTAAATAACTATATTCAGCATAATAATTAGCTGAATAGTTTACTGAAACCCATGTTTATTATTTCTAAATAAACAAAAACATATTCTAACGTCTTTTCTCACAAATTCTATTTTCGCATTATGAATTCATTGTACTCAATTTACAACAAAATAAATCGAAATAATCGATAGAACTCATTACCGATGCAAGGCTCGCCGGACGAACGAAATTAACTCTAATTCTAAACACCAAATAATCCATTATACATTTCATTTCCAATTTCCCATCCATCGCATTTTCGAATAACACTCCTCGCCAAAGACATCTATCCAAAGGCAAAGAGAGTTTTCACTTTTAGAAACTAAATAAAGCGTGATATTTAACTTGAGAGCCTTCCACTTTTCAACATCAAACAGCCAAGAGGATTCGCTAATAAGTTTTGAAATTAATGCCAAAAGTAAAAGCGTTGCCTGTTTCGAATGAATACTTTTAAAGATTTCCGTTGTTGACATTTGGCGTCGGCGCGAGTGGATTGCAGCTGCCTGGATGAATATTTGATGATTTTAGACGATTGGCGAATATTATATTTGCTCGCGACTGTGACTGTGGGTAGAAATGTTTAGGCAGAGGATAGATAGGGTTATTGGTTTATTGAATGGCGCTTTCTGTTAATGAGTTACTCAGTTTTGGGGTTTGGAGAGATTCGGAATTGCAAATTTATCTGGCGACTTTGGCGATGAATATGAAGATTTTGCTGCTTTTAATTTTGAATTAAATAAAATAATAGACGTCATTCTTTTAATGAACGGAGTCTTTAACTTTTACTGCCATGCTATGCCTTTCTTAGGATGCAAATTTTTCAAAAATCTGAATTCATAATCTAAATTAGACTCGAAAGCTTTAATTAACAATAACAAGAATTAAAATTTTGAGAAACTCCAAATTTTATTTGGATAATTTGGAAATAGACAATTAGTTCCTGTATATAGATCCATTTTCAGCCATTATTGTATGATGTCAATGGGCGATAACAATTTTATTTACATCAATATATTTAAATAAGTATAAATGTCGTATACCATATAATGTTATTTTTGAAATTTTTATACGAATAATAAAAGTTTCAAAAAATTGACAGCTTATAATTCGAAAACCTCCTGACAGCCTTTCTCTACATAAATTTTGCAAAAAATTGGATAGAAATCTATAAATTTGAATTAATTTTTGTAAAGCCATATTACAAATTTCATCTATTTAACACAAAACAACTTTAAATTATCTTTGCCTCTGACAGACTTGTTATACCAGACTCTCCTACCCTTCACAAAGTCAGACGGATTTAAACCATAAAATTGAATAAACGTGCACCGCAACGGCTACACTGGCCGGAACTGTGCTTGTGTCCCAAGAGCCATCACCGGCCACGATACAACCCTTCCAGTAGGGAAGTACGTTTCATCATAGATGGGAAGAGCTTATCCTTATCTACTACTGTACCCACCAGGATGGTGAGATTCAACCACCTAGTTGGAAGCATCTCATCCTCATTTCTAGGTGGCCCTCCTGGGGGGGCATATCTGGGAAAGTCATAGAACACCCGCCGAGCCGCCACGAAGGCGCACGGATTAACCATAAGAACTGAATCACCGGACCACCGCAACAGCAATTAGTGGGAACTGTGGTTGAGTCCTAATGGCCTTCACCGGCCACAGTACCGTAGGAAGTACGTCCCGTACGTCCCTTCCCCGTAGGAAGTACGTCCCGTCATCGATGGGAGGTCTACCCTCGCCTCTTAGTGTACCGACTGGGTTGGCGAGATACAACCACCATACCGGAAGCATCCCCTCCCCAATTAAGGTGTCCCCCGGGGGTGTATATCTGGGGAAATAAGCTCAATCTAGTTCTATATAACAGAATGTGTCGACATCTAAGAAATTAGAAGGAGAGAAGATTATGGATAGTAATTTGAACATAATATTACAGTAGCCTGAAAATTTGAAAACATTTAGTGAAATGATGTAAAAGATTCTTTCTTTTTACCAATAGTCTAAAGATTCTTTGAATTTTTGCTGATCGTTGTTTTCTTATGCAAAAATTCGAATAGTTAATGAATATAACAGTCCGTCACAACAATTGTTTATACAGCTTTGTTCTATGCTAACAGGGTGACTTACGGTTATATGAAGAGGGAAAAACCAAACCAGACCATTTTCAGCATTTTTTTGTGTGATGTAAATGGATTGCGTTAATATTATTATTTTGACAGAATATCTGAAGACTTAAAGACTGAGATAAATTTCGTTGAATGATTTGTGTTTGGATACAAGAGGATCGGATGTTGGAGATATTATCTAATTATTTAGCTTACCATTTTCTATATTATAAGTAAATATTATTTCTAACCTACAATTAAAAGTAGCTTGTGTGTGTTGTGACTAATGGCACTTGCCGCGGACAAGCTTCCGCTGATACGATCAATAGATTTTAAGCCTAAGAACTGCGTCTCTTTGTTCTACAAGTAGCGCCATCTAGGGCCAAGAGTACGACTTAACTACACAAACGTCACAACCCTTTTTAGGGGGCGGACTACATTCATGCAAATTCATTCACACATCCCAGATCGTAATTTAGATCTGGAGCAGAGAACGATCACCTCTGACCCAGTACCCCCAGTGGTATTACTCTCGATGTGGAGGACTTTGCGACCACGAACAGATTTAACGAGTACCAATCGCCATACACTCGGGGAATCTTTTGGCCAGTTAGCTTCGAACCCGTAACCTTAGGAGAACGAATTCAACTCTCTACCAACAAGGTCATCCCGGCCCTGCTTGTGTAAACATCATATAACATCTAATAAGCTTATTATTTTGCGATTTCCTCTTACAAAACCGTGGCAATGTATATTCCAATATCACCCCCTTTGCTCGCTTTATATGCAACAAATACAAAATTTTCATAATACCACTTCGTTTCTTTCATCTTTAAAAGAAAATATTACTTCCAACCACAGTCGATAGCAGCTTGTGTAAACGTACATAACAAGTTAATTGAGTTAAGATAGCTTCCAAGAGAGCCATAACGACTCTATGTAAGGATAACTTTTCCTGTATAAAATTTCGCTCTTCCTAAATCGCTTTATATGCAACTAATAACAACTTGGTCCATAACACCACTTCTTGTAGTAAAAGCAAACCAAACTCTGCCGCTAATTGAGTTTCACCTGCTTGATAAAGTAACGAAAACATTTTATTATTACCCCAGATAAGGCACTTAATAAAGTAATTGCCGTTTAAAATATGGTTGGGAGCTCTGGCATGGACCCAAAAGTTTGATGCAATATAATTAGGCCGGCCCGCTTTATTACCTTGATGTAGGACTCTTAACTTAATAATTTCCCACCCACCTCGCCAATATTTCCCGCTCGAGTGCGCGTTAAATTCAAGATTTCGTCCTTTATGTATGAGGGGAGGGGACGATAGTGTGTGTGTGTGGGGGGGGGTAATAACTTCTGCCGACAGCATTAAAGTAATTGCGCTTCATTTAGCGCGTGGTTGCCCCTTTTCAGATTTGTTTTTTCCCAGGGAGCGTTGACCACGGACATTTGATTGTTCAGTCTTGCTACTTGTAAAATATCTTCTAACAATTAACCAAACGGCATGATTTCTTTTATGATCGTTTAATATGTTCTACTGTTATTTATCTATGCTAATAATAAAAGTGTATGTGTGCGTTTTCTAGAGTTCTACAGGCTGGATTTTTTGCTTTGTAACAAGAAATTTAACACATGTATGTAATATTATTATCATGTCAGAACATGATATTGATTTGGGAATGAGGTTTGTGGCTCAACAAAATTCCGTAGGCGAAGAATTGAAATTTTATTATCTGCAAGAGCGTGTCAAAAAATCAGCTTTTAATAACGTGATGCCATCCCATTTACAAAAGATATGATTAAAAAAAATAAGCTAATGACTGCAGCAAATAAAGAATAGAAAAATGTCATTTTGAGCACGTAATTATATAAAATGAAATAAATAGGGAATGCGATGTTTTTTTAAACAATCAATGCGAGACACTTTTTTTTTTGATCGTTTGCAATACTAAAGTGACTCATTCAAATGAAACAATTAAAATGAATAAAAATATAATTTAGCTTGCACGAGCACGTGGTCCTTAGCCGTTCAAGAAATGATGTTCTGACATATGATACATTGAAATATGCATAGCATATTTGATTTTAATCTTTTTATTTGTTGAAAGCAGAAGTCAGTTTCGAAGACATAGATGTCACTTTGAAGTTTTAAGTTCGTTTTATTCCATCGCGGGAAATTACGATTTATTTACAAGAGCACGGACAAGGCGCGTCCGCTAACAGCGCGGCACAAAAGCAGAAGCGAAAAGAGAGAGGAAAATTACCCTGGTTTTAAATGCCATAAAATTTTGATAGGGAAAAAGTTTTTTCATAGTGCCTATATACAATGAGATTTCTATGGGGATTTCCACGGCACATTCATCATCAGACAAGGGAAACACAGGGATCAACCAAAAAGTATTTTGTTAACTTCAGAAATTTTTTATCCGTTCAATCGGAGCGTAGGAATCTGTCGGCCGACTCGGCAGTTTTACACAGTTTATGTTGAATTAATTAACAAGAACAAGTGGAATGGGTCAGGAAAAAAGATAATATTTTTAGAATGAAATTATTTTAAATGAGCTAAATTGAATTGAAAATTAGGAAATTTATTTGGATTTAAATTTGAGTTTGAAAATATTTATATATATATATATATATATAATAGAGAGAGAGAGATCTAAACATCGTCTTAGTCCCAAATTTTTTTTATGTAGATATGGGACGCAACACACACATAAAGCAAAAATACGAAAGACACACAACTATATCATCATCTTTCGACTTATCTAGTCTCCGGCTCAGATTGAATTCCCATCTCTCGTTTCGTCAGTCCTAGACTGACTCGTCTTCCCCCTTTCAACTTGCCTCTCATCTCCCCAGTCTCAGACTGATGTGTCTTCACCCACGTTCAACCCTTTTCTTTCGGCGTTCGGCAAGAAGGGTTGCTATATGAGGTTGGAAGGGTTGGTTTTGGAAATCATCGTGGCGAAAGCTAAATTTTGGCGTTTCGCCACGAGGATTTCCAAAAATATTATGGCTTAAAAATAAATCTTACATGCTTTTAAAATTCATAGCGCAGAACCTAGATGCGATACAAAAGAATATCATAGACATGATGTTTTAGTACAGCATGTCACATGTCACATTCTTTAGTGATGTACGCTGTTACTTTTATTTTATGACCGTGATATTACATAAACTCATTTCTTGGCATGAAGGACGTATCTAGGAAATTCATTTCATTTGTTTCATTTATCTTCAAAATTATAATCTTTATTCATCTCTTTTATACTAAGTAACTTTTCAGGTACAAGTATTAAGATGTCTAGCTATGACATTGGTATTAATTGTTATGATAAAGATTTAAGTGTTTGCAGAGTTCATTACTGTTTTATTTCTGAAGCTCTAATCATTTTGATCTTCCTCCTAGACTCCTGAATGCCAATAAAATATCTTGCCTGAGAAAGGATACTTTTGGAGATCTCCACAATTTGAATCTTTTGTGAGTATCATGAAGTTAGATTTTTGAGGCTAAAGATATAATTTTGTGAGATCTCGAAAATTTTATAATAATCTTTTTAATGCTTTTTTACAGATCGTTGTATGATAACAATATCCAATCCTTAGCCAATGGAACTTTCAGCTCTTTGCATAATATCCAGACACTGTAAGTATTATATTTAAAAATATTTCTCGTTTATTTTTATTTTTAATCTTATTATACTCAATGGAATTATTCGTTTATTATAAATAGAAAGTCATAAGCGATCATGTCCCTGAAAGTGAACAACATGTATTTCTATAAATCTTACAACTACATAGATAGTGCCAAAAAAAGTTTTCTTTAAATTTTTTTTTCGTGTTATCCAATATTAAGCACTTAGTTATTTGTAATGCTGTGTGATTATGAATTTTTTATAGCAGTTCTTGAACATGTGAGTTGATAGATATTTCCTTGATTGCTAGACTTTTACACCTAAAAATGATCTATCGGATATTTATTGCTAGTCATCGTTTATGGAAGTTTCCCCCTACACATCACATAAAATTTTGCACCTTTAAGAAAATTGATAGTTATTTTTTACATTTCATTTTTTGAACTTACAAATTCCAATATAATCACTGCGGCGGCTATAATTTCAACTTCTTCTTTACCGTCAACTACCCACTCCAACCATCAAACGTTGGATCTAATCTAATTGGACCAAACATTCACCGAACCACGTAGCA